>CABHPQ010053272.1:0-12089 GCA_902168405.1 Peromyscus aztecus | reverse complement strand
CTCAGAAGGGCCAGCTCTGAAAGACCTATCTCAAAGGCACCTAGCTAGATAGAATGCCTAGGAGGCCATTTTCAAAGACATAGGCTCTTTTTCCCATGTCAAATAACAAACTGGTCATTCTGACTCATTGAATGGGCCTTTCTCCCATGGGTGAGTTTCATAGCATACAATGGTTCATCAGCAAGAGATGAGTTAACCAAGTTGTGTAGATCTTTCCAAGGCCAGTATATCTTTATACATTATTTTATAGTATTCACCAATATCTCTACCTATGCTATCATCATAAAAAAAAAGTACTAGGACACTAATAAGCCAGTTGTTAATGGGGACAATTTATGTGGGCAATTTCCAATGTGAATAACAAAATCCTAGTGAACCAGGGAGCCCTGGGCACTTCGCAAATCAGCATCAAAAATTACTAGGTGCTAAGTGAAAGTTTCCCAAAATTTTTAATTTGGCTTAAATATTTGTGCTCTATCATTGGCAAGAAAAATATTCTTAGTATTTTTTCCCTTGAAACGACAGGCTGGTTCAATCTGTCTTTAGAAAAAAGATTTGCCATATATTCAAACTGGAATGAGTATAATGATCTGGCTGGGGAAGTCACTCAGTTCGTAGAATGCTTGCCCAGCATGTACAAAGGTCCTGCTTTCCATCCCAGCACCACAGAAAACAAGTGTGGAACACATTTGTAACCCCAGCATTGGAAGTTAGAGGCAAGAGAGTGAGTTCAAAATTATCCTGAGTTACACAGCAAATTTGAGGTCAGTATGGGCTATGTGAGAGCTTCTCTTAAAATACACACACACACACACACACACACACACACACACACACACACAAACACAAAACCGTCAGTTGTTTCTTTAAAGTAAGGAATTAAATTTATGGGCAAAAGTGACAACTGATACCTCAGTCAGAAAGTACTTAGCTTTTTGTTGAAAGATTAATTAATTGGTTAATTATGATTAATAAGTTAATGATTAATTATGATTATGATAACTATTATGATTAATCACAATAATTAATTATGGTTTATTAGTTAATTAATTAAATGATCTATTATGACAGGGTCCCATTTTTTAGCCCAGGATGACCTGATACTCACTGTGTTGCCCAGGCTAGCCTCAAACTCTCATCAATTCTTTGGTCTCAACCTCTCAAGTACTAGAATTACAAGTGTGTATCACTGAAGCCAGTAGAAATCACTTCCCTTTGAGGCAACCACAGGGTGAGTATGCATAGCCAAACACTGTGCACCTTCCCATTTTATCCACCTACACTGAACAGCAGCTTAGATGCCATTCACCCACGTGATATTTTTAAGAGTTCAAGTTTTGTCTAGAATCTGATTCAGAAAGCATAAGTGATCCCATTTATAAGATAAAGGTAAAACCTGAAATCATTGTCCTAGAAGCAGAAAGTGAATTTAATAATATTCAATATTAACTTATCATAAAAAATCAACAAGTTGGAATGGGCTTTTTTAATTAGATAAAGAATGCATACATAAAAAGATTATACTTATTGATGAAATATTGAAACCTGACACCTAAAGTTAGAAAAAAGACAAAAACATTTACTATTATCATTATCATCATAGTATTGAACTAGACATTGCAATAAGGCAAGAAAACATAAAGATATTCATGTTAGGAAGGAAAAAAGCAAGCCTTTTTTTTCAGGCAACATAACTATGTACTGAGAAAATATTATGGACCAATTAGATTTGATAATTCAATTTGTCAAAGATTCAGGGTTAGTGTGTGAAAATCAAAACTGCATTCTGTACATTAGAAATAACTGAAAAATTAATTTCTGTGGATCTAGTTGGAGTAGCTCGAAGAACCATTTAGTAGGGGATAAATCTGCTGAGAGATTTGTAGTCTGCACAGAAATCAGCGCAGCCTCCTACAGAGAGGAGATGAAGGATGGGAGAGGTAGATACCTCCACCACACACATCAGGTCTCTGCTCAGTGGGTCAATCCTGCCAATCTGCAGAGCTGAGGGAACCTGAGCCTCAGGCTCTCAGAGCTGTTTTGGACATGAAACTGACAAATCAGTTTTAATATTTATCTGAAAATGTGGATGAGGCTCAGAATAAAATCAGCTATGCAAAATCACAAATGCATAGCTGTGTGGCAGTGAGTATGTGGGACCACAGGGAAGGACTTAGAGAAAAGCAACATATTCAAGTCTTGTAAGCACAAGAATGGGCAATGTTCTTGGTAGAAATTTCTTCACCTTTCCACACTTGAAGGAAATGGGGTGATCAAGGGTGCAGAAAGTAGGAGAGAGCCATGTTGGGTATGATGGTGGCAGTGGTCTGACACACAGAGGCCTCAGAGGCAGATCATGGTCCCTGAAATTGTGGAGGAAAGGAGGCACTGTTGCCTGAGACCATGTCTTTCTGGAACTAGAAGCCTGGAACACAGCTGAGGGAAAAAGAACTGATAGACATGAGCTCACTTGGGGACAATAATTCTGTATTAATGATTATAGTAGATGAGATGGGAGTTCTTGGTAAGGGGCGAATACCAGGATACCCAGCTTCCTGGGTCACTGAGAACACACAATTTGTTTCCTGTTTAATAGGAAAATCTCAGACTTTTGCCTACATTGTGAAGAGCAGCATTTCTCCCCACTAGTAATGGATAGCTTGTGACACCCAAGTTCCTGCTATTTCATGTTTGGTCCTCCTTTGTGACTGGCACAAGCTGTTTCTGGCATGATTTACCTCTCTCTCTCTCTCTCTCTCTCTCTCTCTCTCATTGTCATTATAGCTATGAATATTTCTCTTCAGCATAGACTTTAAGGAGCTGGGTAACTGAAAACCAAAGTTCAATTTTTAACACCAATTAAAAGATGCTACAAAAAGGAGCTTTCCAATCCCTTCCTGTCATACTGGGAACCGTCTGATTGTGCCAGAAGTAAGTGATCGGCTGCTGGCTGTCTACAGGTTTCCAAGCCATTCTGGCAGCAACTGAGACAGGAGATACAGCAGTTCAGCAGAGGAAAATTCCTCCTTGTTCAGAGTGTCCTTTCTGCTCCCCTGTGTTCAGAGAAGCCTGGATATTGAGATGCAATAAAAGTGAAATCCACACCACATCAGTTAATATCTGAAGCCAAATTCCTCCTGACCAAAGGAGACAACTGGACAGATACTCATTTCTCCATGGCTTGCAAAATCCACTGTGATTTGCTGACAGGTGTGTGTGTTTGTGTGTGTGTGTGTGTGTGTGTGTGTGTGTGTGTGTGTTATGAATGTGCAAGGGGACGTGTATGTTGTTTCTATGTGTGCATAGGTACAAATATGTGTGTGTGTGTGTGTGTGTGTGTGTGTGATTTATGGATGTGCATGGGGACATGTGTGTGTTGTTTCTGTGTGTGTGTGTTGTTTCTGTGTGTGCATATGTGTGTGTGTGTGTGTGTGTGTGTGTGTGTGTTATGTATGGGTGTGTATGAGAACGTGTATCCTTTCTGTATACGCATAGGTATATTTGTGTGTGGGTAGGCCAGAAGCAGTCCACCCTGTTCTGGAGATAAATTCTCCCATTGGCTTAGAGTTCACCAAGTGCTAGTAGGCTAACTGCCAGTAAGCTCCAGTCACTCCCCTGTCTCCACTTTATTCACACTGGGATTACAAACACATGCCACCACATCAAACATTGTTTCATGGGTTCCAGAGGTAGAACTCAGGTCCCTGTGCTTGTGAGGCAAATGCTTTCAACTGAACTATCTCCCAGCCCCAATTTGCTGAAATTATAGACAGAAAATATTTATTTCAGGTGCAACCAAAACTATTGGCCCACTAAATACATAACCATGTTATTTTCCCCACGAATAAAAGATATTTGAAGAAAGGAAAATTTGATCAGCCCTTTTAAAAAAACCCTCTCATTTGGTGCTCTTGAACACCTAGAGAAAATGAGCGAGGGCATTTTTCACCAATAAACAGCTCTGCTTGGGGGACCTACAAGAGCAGACTAGGTGTGTGGGCATCTCTTGAATCCAATCCTGCCTGCTCAAGGAGAGTCCTAAAGGTCAAGACCACCCTCCCATGGGGCGGCCAGCAGCTCTGCAGTGAGGCCAAGCATGGGCTTCTGCCATTAGCCTCTGTGGTCTGAACTTGAGCTGCTGGCCCTTTGTCTGAGGGGTTTATTTCACCCAGAATAGACTGTTGACTTCAAAGGTGCCTCATTGCTGGTGGGGTGATAGGCTAGGAGAATAGGGCTCATTAACAACCAAGCTTTTCAAATGGAAATTGGCCTGTCTTTATGGAGGGTGACTGGAGAGCCCTTCATAGAATTAACACCCGCTTTCTCTTTTCTCTCTAGGACTCTTGGTCCTTGCATGATGCTGAATAGAGAGGAGGAGGAGGTGAGGAGGGAATTAAAGGGGGATTCCAATTGACTCCGTCCCTTGCATAATCTCTGGATGGGTTAGTGATAGACATTCAGAGACTACAGGGTGTCCAAGAGTTGGGTACCCCCACCCACGGCCCCAGAGAGTAGTGAAATGACACACCATCCCTGGGTGTCTAGTGCTTAGTCATTTTGCTCCAGGGTGACAAGTATACCTGGTCACACAGAGGGGTAATCTGAGCAGTGCTGCAGAGGACCCTCCAGGACAGAGTATTCCATGGTCTCTTCCTAGCTACTTAGGGTAGTCTGTGTTCCGGGAACCATCCAATCACTATAACAAAATACTCGAGATAGTGTGCATTTCAAGAGAAAAGATTGTGGATGTTTCGGTGCAGAAACAGCAAGTCCCACTGCTCTAGGCCCATGAAGAGGGCAACACTTGCTGGTGGAGAAAAACTGCTTAGCTCATTGTGTGGACAGCAAAGGAGAACAAGGGAGAGGGGCGTCAGAACCGCCTTCTAGGACCCACCCCTAATGACATAAAGACCTCCTCTAAGGCCTTGCTGCTTCATAGCAACAGAGCCACCCTGGAGATCAAGCCTGAACATGTGGACCTTTGACGGCTACTTATCTAAGTCCTAGCAATTCCCCACACAGGAGCAACGGATAAATGTCGATCCAGGCACTACAGAGTCTGGGAATTCTAGTGAGTGAGTCCTCTGTGGGGATCCTGGAGATTCAGTTTGCTCTGATCGGCCTCCTGGGTGACAACAGCTTTGTGAGCAGCATGACCTTGACATGTTTTCAAGCCTCCCTGGGATTACACAGAGCTCCAGCTCCCAAGTCTGTGTCCCCAAGGAATCAGTCTCCACAGAGAAATCCGACTGCATGCAAGGGGCTGCTAGCAGGACAAGGACATCACACACCCACTAAGTGGAGCTGCAAGGGTATGATGGGCTCACTGGAGAAACATAATGGGGACTGAGAGACATTTCAGGGCAGGGAAACAGCATTTAATGCCTGAAGGGAAATACCTGTGGCAGCGCAGGATGTATTACTGGCTTGGCACAACATGGCAGGGCCCAGCCCTTCTCAACCTGGGATATGCATTAATAGACCCAAAATGTTGAATGCAAATATTGACTCTGACTCCTCAAAAGCCTTCCGTTATTTGTTTTGAATAATGTGATACTCGAGTAAATTAATGCTAAGGCATCTCTCTGTGCCAAATCAGTGCCTCTCAGTGGGGACTCGGTCCATCTTCCCAGGCAAGCACTCCTCTCAGTAGGCAGTCCCTCTCTGCAGAATGCCATTAAGCTAATCTCAAAAAGAACCAGTAAAGGTATATGGAGCAGGCAGTAATAGCATGGAAAATATCCAAAATTACTAGACCCAGCCACAGAACTTGGAAGCCATTTTCATGCACTAATAATTTGTAGTCTGCATATTGAAGGCAACTGTCAGCTGACTCCACTCCTTGCTTGAGCATCCGGGTAATTAAAAACACCCTGCTAGTTGTCTACCTTCCAACATTGGGGAGCAAGATTCCCCCCCCCCTTTCCTTGGGAAACGCCATTTCCTGACTGTTACCCAAAGCAACACTGGGGTCCTGTGTCACAAAGATGGTTTGGTGGCCTTGTTTCCCTTCTGGAGTAGCAGGTGCATTTGTTCACCAGGCCAGAGAGCCTAGCAGAGATGCTGTGGGGGCCTCCGGGAAATCTCTTTGTTTTAGATGAATCACTGCACTAGGAATTGGCTAATAGGGACAATTTGGGATGAACCACGGGAAATTAAACATCTGACGACAGGCGGCCCTACCAAAATATATCATATGCTTTTGTTTAGAGGGGAAATTAAAAAAACATGGGCAGGGAAAAAAATCTGTCAAACAACATTTTTGACTTCTAAGACCAGGTAAAAAGATGACAACGTATTTGAAGTTCCTATGAACCTCGTGTGCCGGAACACTTCCTGCTGCTCCGTGGCTTTCCAGGAGGGATTACCTCTTTCCACTCTGATTTCATCCCCAACAGCCACTGTTTAGCCTGTTTTCATAAGCTACCTATTTCTAGAAGTCTCTGAGGAAAAGAGATCAATTTAACCAGGAGAGATAATAAAAAAAAAAAACTTTCTTTTTACTACTCATGAAGGCTATGATATCAGCAACCAACCTGGACCAGAGCCAGAGGAAGCACATGGAAAGGGCTGAGACAGCAAAGAGACCTCCAGACCTCCAACTATTAATTGAGTCTAAGCTGTGACCACACACTCAGAAAAATAATCATTCCATAGGACAGTGTATGTGAACAAGGAAGATCTTTGGAGATGCTAGGAAGCCCCAGCTCCACTTGGAGGTTTCAGTAAGCTGTGGGATTTCCAGTTCAAAGGTGCGGGGTAGTGTTCTGGCTACAGAGAGGATGCTGGGTGGCAGTGGAGAAGACCCTGCCTCTCAGACTCATGCAGTGCTACCATCTATGATGAGTCTGTTCAAGGCTATCCTCAGAGCTAGCAGGTGGATTTAATAACTCTCCAGGCAGTTTATCCAAAAGAACAGAATTGCCTCGGGAGGCTTTGCAGTTCCTGTACAGGCTGTGTGTCGTGTTTTAGAAGCAACATCAAGAGGAAGACACCCTCAAGTGAAAGTAAGGTGTTGAAGACCAAGACAGAGCTTCCCAGGCCTAGTCAACTCCTAACCCTCAGCAGCCTCTCTAGCTTCTCTTCTGAGCCTGGTGCTTTCTGGTCTCCCAGCACAGTCTGTATCACTTCCCGGAGTCAGTTACATAGCCACAAAGACAATCCCACACTGGACAGTGTTTAGACAAAAGTGGCGCCTCTTTGGGGCTCCTTCCAGAGTTTTGCCTTATGGGTTATCTCTCCAATGACCGATGCCATACAAGGACATCACATAGGCTCTGGTCCGCTTTGATAATGGGCCAGTACTGCACCCCCGGCTTCCTCTCTGCAACATCCCAGGAGGCTGACATTGCCACCACTCTGCAATGACTGGAAGCATTAGATGCCTCCCCTAAGGACACAAAGCAGGCAGGCTCAGGATGAGATTGGAAAGGAGACTCTGATGTCCACACTTAACATCACATGAATGTGGGCACTTGATGCTCTGACCCTATTCCCTGTGCATGGAGCCAGATAAGATGAGGAAGAAGTGGGAGATGCTGGGGGGATGAAAGAAAAATCTCCCTCTGCAGCCCCCTCCTTGTTGGTACAGATGGACCACCACACCCCTTCGAGTTCAAAGATGTGGAACGGCCTTCGTAACGAACTCTGACCCCCACCCCAGAGGCTGACTCTGAACAAGAAACTGCCCCCTCCTTATCCTCCTTTGGGCTAAGTAGTGTGTCTAAAAAGCTCTGCCAAGTGTGACATGGACGGGGAAGCCATTAACTCAGGATCCCCCATTAGCCCACATTTCCAAATTTGCACTCAGCAGGACCCAACAGGAATGACATTTAGTTCTGGAACATCTGGATTGGAGGGAAAGGAGGGAGGGCAGGAGAAAGTGGGGGTAGCCTCGGTGAGAAATAGGGCAGAGGAAACTTCCCTAGGATTGGGGTGCCCTAAGCAGGTACGAAGTGCTCAGCCTGGATAAGGGAAGCAGAGGAGGATAGACATAGAATGAAGTAGACAGAGACATGGGACGGCTGCTGGAGGATGAAAGGACCAAGGGCCCACCTCCCAATTTGCCTGTGATAGGCTGTGGACAAGCCCAGAAGTCACCTTGGACCATGATGCTCTATAGGGCTGCCATCTAGACAGGGTGACAGCATACAGGTGGAACTTGCAGACACCCCTGCGCCCACCTGAAATGGGGTGCTATCATTGGAAACCAAGACACAAGCAAAGCTGTTCCCTGGTGCAGACCTGCCACCCTAATGGCCAGTGAAAGCAGCGAGGAAGGCTTTGGAAAACCTTGAGGTACCCCTTCAGTCTTAGTGGGGTGCTTTTCACAATACCCATCCAATAACTGAAGACTGAGTGCAGACCTATGGACAGAACCCAAGCCTAGAGGAAAGGACCTCCAGTTGAAGATAAACTGAGGTCCCAAGATACTTCGTTCACAGCAAAGGTGTGGACCCAGAGCCTGGATGTCCAAGCTACCATATTGCAGATGCCCATCCCTGCAACTGTAAGAAGGCCGAGTTGGTGAAGCACAGGAGTTTGTGACTTCAGTTTCTATGACTCATCTAATAGAAACTGTGTGTGCCCTGATGGCACTACAGTGCCAATGTGCGGTCACACCCTAGGAGCATTCACCCACAGGCTTGACATGGGAGAATATTCTGGCCCCATATTTGATGCCAGTGCTTGGTTTCTGTGCTGGTTGGTTTCTGTCAACTTGACACAAGCCTATGCATATCTGAGAAGAGGGAAACCTTAACTGAGGAATTGCCTCTATCAGACTGGCCTGTAGGCAAGTCTGTGATACATTTGATGATTAATGTTGGAGGGCCCAGCCCACTGTGGGTGATACTGTCCTTAGGCAGGTGATCCTGGGTGTTATAAGCAAGCAGGCTGAGCGAGCCATGGAGAACAAGCCAGTAAAGCAGTGTTCCTTCATGGCCGCTGCCTCAGTTCCTGCCTCCAGGTTCCTGTCTTGAGTTCCTGCAATGGCTTCTCTCCATGATGGAGTCCTTCCTTCCTTTCCCAATAAGTTTGGTTAGTGTGTTAGCAGAGCAACAAAGAAGCATACTGGGATGGCTTCTTTTAGGATTTTACACACACCAAACCAAACCCACACCAAACACACACACGGGGGGGGGGGGGGAGGAGAAGGTTTTCACCAGCTGCAGTGGCACAAGCTTGTATCTAAGCACTGGGGACCCACAGACAGATCTCTGTAACTCTCTGGATATCCAGTCTAGTCTAACTAGGGAACTCTGGTCCAGTAAGAGATGCTGCTTCAAAAAAAACAAGGTGGACAATGCCTGAAGAATGACACATGAAGTTGTCTCTGGCCTCCACATGCACCCATGCACACATGTACAACCACCACCACCCTAGCGCGCGCGTGCGCGCGCGCGCGCGCGCACACACACACACACACACACACACACACACACAGACACACACACACACGATAACAAAGGGCAGGTTTTCTTTTATCCGGTGTTTGTACTGAATAGAGCCGAGCACGTCTATATTTTATTTACTACAACATTTTAAAACATTTAGTCCTGTTCTCTTACAGCACCTCAACCACTCCAGGAAGCATTAGAAAAACTCCCTGTAAACAGAGGCGGGATATATTCTGCTGAAAATGCACAGAAGAGATTTTTGGTTAAAAGATGGACAGATTAAGGATAGAGGCATCGACTTCTCTCTCCCCCACCCCATAGGGATGCCCTGTAGGCAGTGGAGAGAATGTAGTAAGTACAACTAAAACTGGATTTAATCATTACTACTAATAAAGGGCCAAGGCTATGCGGCAATTTACTGTGCTGTCGGCAAAATGAATTGCTGAAGGCACATTAACAGCTTATTAGATAACACACACATCCTAAGTAAATTATGATTAAAATAACTACAGTGTAAATACTGCACGTACTCCACCACAGTAACTCTTCAAAAATCTTTAAAAAGATACCTCCCCCAGCGAATCTGTTTATTGTCTTCTACAATTTTTATCAAATTCAATAAGCATATTTCTTACACTATAAAGTGCTTTTGATTGGTCTTTTTATTTTTTTTCCAATGGGTAAATGAAAGAATGATGTCATGCAACAGCATTAAATACTATTAAACAGACCATAACTAACATACGCTGTATAAATTATATATATGCCGACACTTTTACGCGCTTTGTGAAGGATGGCTCCATGGGTTATGCAATCTTTTCCAAAACAAGCTACACGGAATAACGTGACTGGTTATGTTTCATGGCTACAAATTGGTAACTGAATTAGCATTCATTTATTAAGTTCTCACAGGGAACCCTTCTCATTCAAATACTTGTAGATTATAATTTATTTTTATCTGAGGCATAATTTTTCATGTGGCATTTTTGCCAAAATCAATATAACAGGAGCCAAACCCTGCTCCCCGCTCCCCATTTATTCCTCCTCTTCTTGGCTGCATACCTCCATGTGTCTTTTCCAGCTGGGAAGGTAAATAAATGAGTCTGCCTCCTAAGAATGCTCTTTGCCAAAGTGCTGAGTTGAATATTATTATTATTTTCTTTTTTTTTTTTAACCAGCTCAGCCCACTACACTCGAGACTCCAGGCACACACTTTTAAAACAGCACTTGAATTTGTAAACAAGCACTACAGAGTCTTGTGTGGCAGAAAGCCTACATGTCCTGTCTCTGATTCACATGGAAAGCCCATGCCAAAAAGGATAACAGCAAGGCTGTGCTCTGAGATAGCCTGAGATGGCACAGGAAGTGTTCACACTTTGGGAAAGCTGCTTCTGGACACAGTGGTCACACCAGCTCCCTGCATGGCATGTGGATACTTGAACTGTCCCCAAGACAGACACAAGAAGTGTTCTCAGATGGCCACAGATACTGCGATAAGAGAATAAGACCTGGCAAGAACTTCACTGTGGAACAATCAAATAAGGTGTAAGGCCATGCAACCTTGCAGAGCATGTGGTAACAAGTGTTTGTGAATGCAGTGGGCTGTGATGGAATCTCTATCTATGCTGATTTGAAATTTGCATCATCCTGATGAAGTTGCAGAGACTTCAGATGCCAGTCGTTTATTTCATTAATTCATTTGCTCTTTTTAGAAATACGCAAACATTTCCACTTGATGTTCTGAAATCCAGACATGGTCACATTTACAAGCAAAGTATGTATTGGAAGATGGAAATCTTGCTACTAGGTATAAAATGCTTGGTGCAGGAGAGAT
This sequence comes from Peromyscus aztecus, assembly GCA_902168405.1. Taxonomy (NCBI): domain Eukaryota; kingdom Metazoa; phylum Chordata; class Mammalia; order Rodentia; family Cricetidae; genus Peromyscus; species Peromyscus aztecus. Next base: position 857 of record CABHPQ010053272.1, on the reverse strand, counting down.
GGGCAAACATATCCTTGTAGGTTGGCACTGCTGGAGTTGTAGTTGCTACATCCACAGCTGCTGAGCTGGAGTTCTGAGTAATGCAAACCTGCTTCAATGATCCACGTCTGTCTCTGAATTGGCAAGAGCATGCCACAGCTCTCCTAGGCTATCTCTGTCCACCTCTCTATGTGTTTCTGCCTAATCACGCTATTCTAGTGCATTCTGACGACAGCTGGGATTTTCCTTTGACAGTGACAGTTTGCATTTGCACATAATTGAAGAAAACTCTGTTCACTCATTCTGGTTTCATTTCTGTTGTGGTGATAAAGTACCCTGACAAGAAACTTAGGGGAGAATGGGTTTATTTCACAGTTCCAGGTTATGGTCCATCACTGTGGAGAGAAATCATGGCTGCAGGAATTTCAACAGCTGGTCACATCACAATGGCTGTGAAAAGCAGAAAAAAATGAATGCATTCTGTTTTGTTTGCTTGGGTTCAGCTCCATTCCTCCACTCTTACACAGTTAAGGAACTCCTGCCTAGGGGATGGTGGCATCCACAGTGGGCTGGCACAGTTAAGGAACTCCTGCCTAGCGAATGGTGGCATCCACAATGGGGTGAATCTTTTCATACCAAAGAACTTAAGTAAGATGATCCTGTACAGCCATGCACAAAGGCCAACCTGATTTAGATGATCCATCTTTGAGCCTGTTTTCTCAAGTGATTCCATCAACCAGCACACTTACCTAGGAGTTATTACAATTTGTTAGCCCATATTCAACACGGTGGGGAGAACTTAGGAATCCTAAAGTATCATTCTGGGCTTTGAATCAACCATGAGTTTGACAGAAAGGTATATTCTCTTGATGGCTGCT
>CABHPQ010053254.1:0-12200 GCA_902168405.1 Peromyscus aztecus | reverse complement strand
GCTACGCCAACTCCACCCTTCTTCTCCTTATATCTCCATTTGGCTATCTAGCCCAGCCTTATTCTGCCTGGCTATAGACCAAAACAACTTTATTATCAACCAATAAGAGAAACACATATTCATAGTGTACAGAAGAACATCCCACAGCAGTAGCGCTGAAAGATGCTATGCAGGTTTCTGGGGAAAAAGGGCATCAGTAATCTTACCCAGAATTTGACATTGGATGTTATGATACTGATCTATCAGGCCAGATGTTCCCAATGGTTCAACAGTGGCAAGATTGTTTATGGCAGTAACCAGTCACTCTCTCCATTGGAATTATAGCCTGATTCAAAGGAGGGAATTCATGGCTGGTACTGAAAACATGGCTGAAATTCAAGACTGGAGAAACCATAGCCAAAAGAAAAAACCTGTAGATGTTGCTTTGCTAAATGGTCAAGTGGTCAAACTGCCTTCTAATATTTATGTTTATATTCATAGATTTATGTACTTCCCTCAATCTTGGTCAAAGAAACATTTGTTCTTTTCTCAATCTTGATCAGAGATACTGATATTTGAGGTGCTATTGGCAATTGACAACTGCTGGGTCTGCTGAGGGTGAGTCATTTTTTCTTTAGGGGATCGCTATTAGTAGTTTACTCCTGGCACAGTGGATGACTCTGCTATACCCATGACCGCATAGTTAGTGTGAACTGGAATCAGTAGGCTATGACAAAAAGAAGACACAAAACTGGGAGGAAATTGTACTGGTGAAGGGATTCTGGGGAGTTGGAGGAAGTAGGAGTGGAAAGAACTAATATACATTATATACACATATGAATCTTTCACAGAATAATAAAAAAATAAAATTTAGTTATAAACACAAAGAAAAATATATTGTTCAAGTATTTGAATCAGACTCATGTATAATCTGTTCACAAAAAGGTAATATAAGAAAGAAGGAGGGAAAATGCAAAATAAACCAAGAAGCAATGTTTGCAACATGTGTTCTTCTAAGTGATAATTTATAAAGCCATTAGTATAAAATGAGTTGTGTTCAATTAGTCAGAAAAGGGCCTTGTGCTCCTCTGATGAAGATGGCTAAGGAAAAATAATAAGCAGTTTTCAATTAGACACAGATGGCTTCTAAACGTGAACATGTGTACAAACAGTCACAATTAAAGAAATGCATATTACACAGGCATGCCATGCTGATTCCTACCTTTCAAGTTGTACATTTCCAAGTTTTGAATCTCAGAAAAGCAAGCAGATAAGGAGGCCTTGGTTACCTTCCTGGTTGTTGTTTCGTTGTTTTGCTAAATGAAAATGACTTGAAGAGGAGAGTAGGAAAATCTACTGATGAGTTAAATGTGCCGCTCCTTAGAATCAGTAATTTTACTTAAGTTTTTGTTTTACATGTATGCAAGTACATATGCAGAGAGCTCTTCTTTGAGCTATCATTTGGAACACTTATGGCAAGAGAAGAAGCTGACATATCCCAAATGACATTCAGTGGCAACTAATTGTATGCAAAAAATGAGAAAATTATTATGCAAAAACTTAAAGCAACGACAAAGGCCTCTCTCCATTCACTGTCATATGAAATTCAAAATGTATGCAAAAGCAAAGTGCACAATAGCACATTAGCAGTATATTTTAATAATATACATGCACAAATATTTCTGGAAGATTATATATGTTATATATGTAATCTGTTAGTGGGGCATGCTTCTAGGAATAGCATGTATCTAGAATAAAATCTTACTTTCAAATTTACATGTTTTCATGCTTTGTGAAAATTTTAGCATGTCCTTGGATTATTTTCAATAAATTAAGATGCCTAAAATTATACAATTAAGCATATAAAAAGATCAAGGAAATAAATCTTGCATGTTAGAATTAATTTTGGTGGTTTTTTCCTACAAAAAGTTCAAATGCATACCAGAAGAACACAAATGTCGTGATATTTTATTTGTGCTTTAATAAATAAAGCTTGCTTGGAGATCAGAGGAAAAAAACAAGCTACTATAAGTAAACAAAAAGTCAGGTAACAGTAGCACATGCCCTTAATCCTATCACTTGGCAGGCAGGATACCTGTATATTCACTGGAAACAGAGCCAGGTGTGTTGAAACACACCTTTGCTGTGGAATGTTCTGTATGGCAAATGTGTTGCTAATAAAACACTGATTGGCCTGTGGCTAGGCAGGAAGTGTAGGCGGGACTAACAGAGAATTAAAAGAACAGGAAGGCAGAGGGAGTCTCTGCCAGCCGCCACCAGGACAAGCAGCTTGTAAAGATGCCGGTAAGCCACGAGCCATGTGGCAAGGTATAGATTTATAGAAATGGATTAATTTAAGATATAAGGACAGTTAGCAAGAAGCCTGCCATGGCCATACAGTTTGTAAGCAATGTAAGTCTCTGTGTTTACTTGGTTGGGTCTGAGCGGCTGTGGGACTGGCAGGTGAAAGAGATTTATCCTGACTGTGGGCCAGGCAGGAAAACTCTAGCTACACACCTTAAGTTCCAACACTAGTTAACCATGGAGATCTGGAGGTCTAGACAGACAGACAGGAAGTGACAGATCTGGGCAGGAAGAGGAAGTGATGTAGCTGAACAGAGAGAGCATATCAGATGGCAGAACAGCAAGGCATATAGGTGTGGGTAGACAGGAAGTAATTCACATTTGGAAGCTGCAGAGTTGGTGAGCTAAGGTTGGCTGATGGCTTTCCCTATTTCCCTGATCTCTCTAAGGCTTTCACCCCTCTATTTGGCTCTGTGTTTTTTAATTTAATAAGACTATTTAGAACTTCATCTACACACAAACCTTCTAAGGATAATAAAGCTTTGACAATTTATTTAAATTTTATTTTGTTTGATAAGCAAAATTAGTTTTACAGGCATGCTTTCTGGTAGCTAAATGAATACATAGGTACATTTAGTATAATAGACCAGAAATTCTCATTTTAACACAAGTCAGAGTGAGCCAATGATCTTAATAATGGGTCAGAGTGTCTGCAAGTGGCTGGAGCCTACACTGCTAACTATTACTCATGTGATACTGTGGCTGCTTATCCACTCAACACACTGAATAGCAAAAAAATTATCATTCAGGACAGCGTAAATGAATTCCTTTTTGGCAGCATGCCCTCAATCTTCTTTCCTTTTTCTCCATGGATAAGAATTGCTTGCAATCTCTAGTGAGAAAGCTCTTACCTTTAGCAACAAGGGACAGTGGATTAGAACTTTTCCAAATTGAGTTTTGACCTTTACTTTGTCACATGGTGAGATTGTTTGCAGCTGAATTCTTTATCTTATTTCTTTGGTCAGAAGGGCAGCACAGCCTCTCCAAATCTGGATAATAACATGCAACAAGCCATCAGTCATTTAAATTGCCAAAGACACTACTGAAGAATGGAATTCTGTTTGCACTGAAGAAGAGAAAGAAGCAAGGGGGATTTTTTGATTGGAACCTTGCAAGGGTGGATTTGGGTCACGGAGTTACCGGCCTCTGTTTCTCAACCGGCTCTGAAAGATGGGATTGTACAAAGGAGGAGGTGTAAAAAAGTGGCCTTCAGTTTTCCTGATTGATTGAGATACAGTGATGAGAGGAACGCGCTGTGTACAGGCTACAACTTTTCTGCTCCCCGTGTCTGAGGTCTCCAGCAAAAGCCAAGTTCTGTCCTGTTATGCGAGGGAATTTTATCATATTCCATCCAGAGCCATAGGCAAGTCCCATCTGTGCACATGGTCTGAAGGCTTCAAAGTGTAGTGCCTCTTTCCCTGTTTATCAATGCACTTGGCATAGGTCAGAGCTGTTAAAATGTGCACAGCTACAGTTCCATTTATGTCTTCAATTGATTCATGGTTTCTCAAAAATAAATAAATAAATATTCTTTGATTGTTCAACTAAAAATTTTAGAACTTGGATTAGGAAGTTAGAAATATGCTTCAGAACACACAATAAATTTGGTTACAGAGTTGGTTGTTATAACAACTTTTACAAGAAAAAATATGGCAACAAAGCAAATGGTCAATAAGGGGGTTTCAACTAAAATAATTATGGCAACAAAGTACTTAGAAGTCATTAAAAACTGTGGTTCCAAGATAATGTAATGGATTATTCTAAAGTAATGAACTATAGGGTAACATTTTTCTTTCTTTCTTTGCTATGAGTAGTATGGCAATTTATTCCTATTCCAGTGAAAAAAGAAATATAAAATCTAGACGTTGTCACCAGGGATTGGGAACAGGGTACGAAGGTGATCACTTTAGGTGCAAGTAGGGGAATTTGTTTGGACTAAAGCCTGAGTTGGAGGAACTCCCAAGGGCCTACCTGTGTGCACTGGAAGGGAGATACAGAATACTGCAATGTCATGTCAACTCCTGTCATAAGCTATAAAAAAATAATGCATTCCACAAAGACAATAGCCATTCCAAACTAATGGTGTGCTAAATGCTGCTTTTGGAAAGGGGATGATAATTTTGCCCTGGGAGTGAAGCCAATGAACTCCATCCAACTTTATTTATGTTTCGCTGTGTTTAGAATTGTTCCTCCTGCCCCTGATGTTCCAGGGCCTCTCCTATATTTATGAGCTTTAAATCTCTTTCTCCAAGCTGTTTGGCTTTTAGGGTCTGGCAGTCTCTGGCTCCCTTGTTCTTTCTAAAAGCTTTAAGAAGTTGCTGTTCCTGCAGTTTTGTTTGAATCAGAAACTCCTTTCCTCTCTGGACAGAAAAAAAGATACAGTCTGGTGGTAACAAATTGATGAGCTCAAATAATGACAACAGGGCTGGGGAACTAGGCAGTGGGTTAGAAGACACTCTGTGAAATTAAGATGAGCTTGCTGTGGGTTGAACTATGTCACCCTGAAGACAAGCTGAAGTCTTAAATCCTGGTAGTTGTGGATGTGACTTTATTTGTAATAGGCCTTCACTGATAGCATCAGGATAGGATAAAGCTATCAGAAAAGTCCCTTAATCCAATATGAATAGTGTCTTTAAAACATGGAGATATGGCCATGGGGTGGCACGTACTTACAGTGAACATAGGTAGAGATAGTAAGGACAGAATTATGTCCTAAGAAAGACCAAGAAATTCCCAGCACCATCAAATTTTGGGTACAGCAAGGGTACAGCAAGGAAGTACCCTGGCTCCATGTTGCAGAGAGAAACTAGACTTTAGGTCTTCTACAACAGAGATTTGTGAACAAATAAATTTATGTTATTTTCTTCTTTTTTATTATCAAGAAATTTTCTATTCATTTTACATACCAACCACAGATTCCCCCTCTCCTCCTTCCTCCCATCTCCAGCCTTCCCTCCAAACCCACCCCCCATTCCCACTTCATTCAAGGCAAGGCCTCTAGATGGTGAGTCAGCAGAGCCTGGTACATTCAGTAGAGGCAGGTCTAAGACCCTCCCCCTGTTCCGAGGCTGTGCAAGGTGTCCCACCATAGGGAGTGGGCTTCAAAAAGCCTGCTCATGCAACAAGGGCGGATCCTGATCCCACTGCCAGGGCCCCCCCTTAAACAGTTCAAGCTAAACAACTGTCTCACCTATGCAGAGGGCATAGTCCTATCCCATGGGGGCTCCACAGCTATTGGTCCACAGTTCATGCATTTCCACTAGTTTGGTTTGGTTGTCTCTGTGTGTTTCCCCATCATGATCTTGGTGTCCCTTGCTCATAGAATCCTTCTTCTCTCTTTTCAGCTGGACTCCTGGAGCTCGGCCTCGTGCTTGGCTGTGGATCTCTGCATCTGCTTCCATCAGTTATTGCATGAAGGCTCCCTAGTTTGCTCATGGAGATCTCATCTATTTCTCCTTCGCAGGGTGATCCATGCATCCCTTTTAGGGTCCTCCTTGTTAGCTATCTTCTCTGGAACTGAGTGCTACTCAGCAGTACAAAACAGTATCATGAATTTTGCAGGCAAATTGATGGAACTAGAAAATATCATCCTGAGTGAGGTAACCCAGACTCAGAAGTACAAATAATGGCATTTACTCACTCATCAGTGGATACTAGATGTAAAGCAAAGGATGAATTTATGTTGTTTTAAGTGACAGGCCTTTGTACTATTTTGCTATAGTATCTTTAGAAAATAATGTGAGTTTGAATATATGCTAAGTAATGGTAGAACTTGATTCCAGATTTGAGTCTGGTGTTTTTTAGCTTCTCTCTCCAATAATGTCAAGCTGCAAAAATCGTCACTTTTATTTATGACTAAGGACAGTGCAGTTCCTTTAGGCTAAGAAAATATTCCCAAAAGCCATGTTAATAGGCAGGAAGATTTGAGCCTGGTCTCTTTAACAGCAAAGCCTGCTGCTTCAAAATGCTTCTTCTGGCCACAGATAATGAAGAAATAAAAATAGAATTCATTCATGAGGATTAAAGGGCGTCTATGTGGAATGGTAGGTTAAAACCCTAAATTATGGAGAAGGTTTGGGCAGAGTGATCCATGTGCAAGGGCCTGAGGAGGGGAAGGAGGCAAAAGGCTGGGAGAATGTAGGTTGCAGATCAGAGAATTATGGGGGAAAATGATTGTAGCTTACTGGTCATGTGCTTTCAGATTTCCTCACTTGTTTGCCTTCATAGTCTTATCAAAGGCAACATGACAGTCTAGGAGTCAGGTTATTTCCCTTCCTTTATTAAAGATATGAAAGTCACGGGAAAGTTTAAGTCAAAGTGAGAGTGAAATTTATCGTTAAGCATCGCAGACTCTGTGGGCAAGGATATGCCTTACAGACAGGAGTCTGTTGACTTTAAGGGAGTGTGGGATTTTCTTGGATTCAGGTACACCCTCCCAGTTATTTCCTCTTTCTTCTATTGGTCTTTAGCTGTCTATGCACTCTTTCTGGCTTGGTGGTAGAGTCTGCTGCATCTGTCTACCTGCTGCCATTTGTCGGTTGATAAGTCCCCTATCTTGGGGCACAAGCAGGGAAATGACTTCGGTGTGGTTGTCTGTCTTGGCATGAATTTAGAAACAATTTCTTGGTGGTAAACTAATTAGTGACCACCAAGTAATTAGTAATCAAGGTAGCTCTGATCCCCCTTCTTGGTAGTATAAGAGTCGGGGCCTGGAAACTTACAATAGACAAGGGAAAATGGAAATTTATCTCCTTCTTTACTTCCCCTTCTGTAGGATCCATATTTTCAGTACATGACTCAAAGAACCTAGCAAATTAAATCTAGTCCCATTCAGAAAACAGGAGGAGCATCCAGCGCTTCCTCTGCATTCTTTGCTACAGGGTGGGTTTCTGGCACTAACTGAGATTTCAAGAGGGGGAATCTAAGATCATTTATGCCACTATAAAAGAGTAACACAGACCGAGTCATTTGTAAATAACTGATACTTATTTTTCACAATCTTGGACCCTGAAACATTCCAGATCAGTTCTCAACTTCTCAAGAGGACTATTATTAGCTACCAAGTGACACCATGAACTCCATGTCCTCCAGAGGGGAGGGATGTTGCATCCTCATATGCAAGAAGGTAGAAGGATAAAAATATCCCCTGTCTTCCCTCTTATTTCATTAATCTGTTTATGAGAGGAGAGTCCCCCTGCAACCACCTATCCACTGCCCACAGTGCCTATTTCCCAACACAGCTACATTGGATATTGAGTTTCCAATGCATGAATTCTGATGGATATCTTCAGACTATAAGCACTACCACTACAGATAGTCCTTCTCCAACCTCATCTCCCAGAAAGTTCCCAGTACCTTGGCTTAGTTCCCAACAGGTGGCCACTCCTTTCAGACTGCACAGCATGACCACTAGCCTTGACCAGGGCTGTAGTTACATTATATTCACCCCATGCACTTTCACCCTTCACAATGATGCTACATCTTGGCCTCCTTGCCTCAATTTTCTGGTCCAGTACAAAATGAAAATCCAATGTCTCTTGTTCACAAAACAGGAATAAATCATTTTAGAGCTTCTCCTTCTGTCTCTGTCTCTCTCTCACTACCTCCCTCCTCTTGTCATTAAAAATTATTTCTAGTATTGTTCTCAAGTTTGAAAGTAAAAATTTGAAGTTTTGTAATAATTTTATTATATGTATTTATATCATGCAATTAAAATTTTAAATGAAAATATAATAGTATTTGATTCCTTTGGGGGAAATACACTGCTTATATAATGTATTTCCATGCACTTTATTCTTTCTAGAACAATTGAAATACTAAACAAACTCTGTTTTTATAATACTTCTTAATATGGGTACATTCTGTCCACACTATATTTTCTGGTTTTCTCATATGCAAGAAAGGACCAACAGAAGAGGATATGTGGGTTGCCCTATTATTTTCCTGCCTTCTGTGTGTGCATTTTCATCATAAAGAGTTGGCTAGTATAGAGACCTAACACTAGCATGAAAAGTAGGATAGGGTTCTTGATTATTTATGTTCTTCCAATGATGCTTCTTTCTGAGGTTCATCACAGTTTCTGATTAGAATAGAAGATGTGGTGCCATGAGGTATCTCAGTGTTTCTCAACTTTATACTACAGCATGCTAAGCTTTCTATCTTTAGATTCACTGGGATTCTGCTTTCATGAGACAAATCGTGCAAGCAAATGGGATAAGCAGAATCCAGTGAACACATATTGCATATCTTCTGCTTATGTCTTGGGCATGTTTTATCATCCCATTGGCCTTCACTTATAAAATGAAAAAAGAAAATAAAATTATGAAGAATTTCAAGACTCATTTGGAGAGCATTCTTCCAAGTAGGAAGCTAAACACAGGCATGCAGCTCACACACCTTTGAAGCTGTCTGTGCCTGACTTTTGTAGGTGGTCAGCACTTCTAACACCTGGACACCATAATAAATTTCTTGTATTGGATTACCTGCCACATGTTCTACTTTCCTGCTTAGACCCTGATTGATGCAAGTAGACCTCAAAATTCACTTAGTGAGCAAATTGCAGTGAGCCTTATTGAGAAGAATGACCACAAAAAGAAAGGTCCTGGACTCTGGCCTGTCAGCTGGGGACCATGCATGGGACTAGGCCCTCAGAATATGGGTGACAGTTACATGGCTAGATCTGTTTAGAGAGCCCCTGGCAGTAGGATCAGGATTTATCCCGGGTGCATGAAATGGCTATTTGGAACACATTCCCTAGGGTGTGATACCTTGCTCAGCCTTGACATGGGGGGAGGGGGGAGCTTGGTCCTGCCTCAACTTAGTATGCCAGACTTTGTTGACTCCCCAAGGGAAGTCTTACCCTCTCTGAGGAGTGGATGGGGGGTGAGATTGGCAGAGCCGGGGGAGGCAGGAGAAGTGGAGGGAAGGGTAACTGAGATTGGTATGTAAAATGAAAAAAATTTTAAATAAACTTTAAAAGATTCTTCAAACACACACACACACACACACACACACACACACACACACTGAGAGAGAGAGAGAGAGAGAGAGAGAGAGAGAGAGAGAGAGAGAGAGAGAGAGAGAGAGATCCTTATTTTACTGGTTTAGCAGTGAAGAAGGAAGAATGAAAAATGTATATATGAAGCATGAGTCAAACTGTACAAATAAAATGCATTTCTTTTTACACTCATTAATTCCCTGTGTAACATTAACCTTTCTTTATGATAAACAGTTCAACTCTATAGAGCACTTGCTTTCTCTGGGAAACTCATGGTTTCTGCTGAGGTTAAGGGGCAATTTCTCTGAAATATTCTCATTCCATTGATCTCAAACTCACTAGATACACTCACAGACATATACTGCAATTCCCAAGTCATGTTCAACAACTCATTACCTGCAGTGACAAAAAAATGGTTTAAGTTTGTGAAGAGGAAAAATAGAGGAAAACAACAAACTTATCTTTAAATTATTTGCCAAATGCATTCATTTACTTGTTCACATAGAAGACTGGATTAAGATAATTACTGCCAGAAAAATATATTCTTTTTATCACTTGTATTCACAAATTCAAGAAGTATTTCTGGGGGTTCTGTGTGTCCCCAAGAGGGAACAAAACCAAGTCTGGCTCTCGTACAGCTTTTGTCCTATGGTATGAAGGGGAGGACAGGTGATTAATAAAATGATAATTTTATGACAAGTATGTGGTGCATATGATAATGAGGAGAAAGATTTCATGTAAATATAAATAGCTGCCATTTGAGAAATACAATCAGAGAAAGCCACTAAGGGTCTTATACTTATTTATTTTGTCTGTTTTTCTAACGTTACCCTCTGATACCAAATTTATTACTGTCACACCTTCTAGAAAGGACCCTTCACTGCTGCACTGTCTGTTCTGACCTATGTGCAAACCCTTCAGGTGGACTCGTGTTCTACAATTCTTCAGCATTGCAGCTGTCAAAACTAGAATTCACACTATATTATAATTCTTTTAAAAACTTGTGGTAATTTTTCAAGAATTTCATACAATGTATCTTCAATATATCCACTCGTCCTCCGTGAACCCTCCCATAACCACCCACTACACAGCCCCATCCTTTCCTATCCAACTTTGAGTTTTCTCCCACCATATACCTTGCATTGAATCCATTTTTTTTGTTTCCCCAAAAACATTTTTGGGAATGGAGGTTAATCTAGCAGGTGATCACCTCCCAGGGTTCACATCTTTAAATAACACTGACTCTCTTTAAGCAGTTACCACATGCCAATATCTCCTCACATAATGATGGGTGTCCTATTCACCAGATTATGATTCCTATGTGTAAAGTAAATACATAATCTAAAATATACATGTTTTAACCTCATAAGGCTAGAAGCACTTTCACAGGCTACCAATAGTTACTCTAGGTATTGTGCAGCTATTTATTCTGAACTGAAACACTCCTTCCTAGAGAGAGGAGGGATGCTTAAAAGATTCAGGAAGTAAATGATACTTACAAGGCTCACAAAGTTGCAAGATTTACAAGGCTCCCTCCTAAGATTATAAAAGCACAGGGAAGAAGGAACTTTGTACACAACTGAGATACTTACAGGTTGTACAGCAAACTCCAGGGGTGCAAGTTTTTTTTTTTCCAGACTGAAATCCATACCAATGTTGGCTTCCCATTGATGTAGCCGCTTTTTAGTCATCCAGGTTCCTGCAGGTAACCTGTAATAAACTCACTTGTTCACTAAGCTAGACGTGAGGGCAAATCATTTCTTTGGTCTGTTATTTGTGCCCTATCTGGGAAGAATGGACACATGGTCACATTCTCCTCAGGAAAAGTCATACAGCATTAGATAACCTCCCACAATAAACAAAGTATCAGGCATGTTGGATGTGATAATTGAAGAAGTTATAACTCAAATTGTGAGTCTACTGGATACTGCAGAAACCACTCATCCTTACAGAACGTCACTTGCCTCTAGAGATATAACACGCAGTGATATCCACTGGGGTGGGGATGTGGGAATCTGTTCTGAGTCCCAGGGAGGCTTTGAAAAGAACACATCGAACACATCATAATAGCCACATGGAGACAAATAAAGCCTCAACTGCACCTGGATGAATTTCCTGAAGATACTTTCCTACCTGTCTATAGGAGTGAAGAGGTTTTACTTTCAGGTCAGGACACAACCTACAAAGTCATTAACATAATATCAGGTTTTACCTGAAAACAATCACAGAAAATAAAAACAATCTAAAGAAACAATGACAGCATAAATTAAAAGTCCAAACATCTAAAATCAGCTAAGACAGAAAAATGAGAATCAAGTAAATGCATCAGAATCTTTCATAAGTTAATGCTCACTGTCACTCAAAGGAAAAGATAATATACACCACTCGCAGACATTTGTGAGTTGGTAACTCTCAAAAGAGAGAAGTTCCTTGGGAAATATTTGTGTAAATAGTTGGCTGATAGACATCAAAGAGTTTTAATATGGAGGTTATTTCTTGTTAGGGTTGTGAATTAGTATTTCATACCAATTCTCAATTCTTGTTGTGTATTCTGTCCATTGATCAGCATTAGCCTGACTTTGTCCTTCACGAATAGAACATGGGGTAAGGCAGCCTTCAAACTTAGAATTTAGCAGAAACATGGAAAGCTGAGCTGCTCAATGAAGTGAGAAATTGGTTCCAGGTGGGTGGAGAGATGGCACAGTTCTAAAGTTTGAAGAAGATACTATAATATTTGTTGAAGTTGAGGGTTGCCAAGCATGGTATTTAAAGTTATTTTTAGACAAAACTGTGTCCAGAGGTATGATGGATAATTTTGTCAATTGACAGAACTTAAAATAGCAGGAGACAAACCTCTAAG
>CABHPQ010053225.1:0-26924 GCA_902168405.1 Peromyscus aztecus | reverse complement strand
ACAACCCATAGCTCCAGAGAAGCTAGCTAGCAAGGAGGGACTCTAAGAGAGAAACATAGATAACCAGTGAATGAGAAATAGATGAAATCTACATGAACAAATTGGGAGTGTGTGTGTGTGTGGGGGGTAACAGAGGGCAAAGAATGGGGGATGAGGAAGGAAATGGGAGGGTCGAGCTGTGGAGCCTGCATGGGACTGGACTAGGCCCTCTGCATGAGGAGACAGTTGTGTAGCTTGATCTGCTTCAGGGGCCACCTGGTGGTAGGATCAGAATCCACCCCTGGTGCATGAGCGGGCTTTTTGGAGCCCACAACCTATGATGGGAAACCTCGTGCAGCCTTGAGGCAGGGGGAAGGGCTTGAACTTGCCTCTACTGGATGTGCCTCCCCATGGGAGGCCCTTGCCTTCTTGTGGTGGGGGGAGTGGGGTTGGGTTGGGAGGGGGAGGATGGGGGTTGGGATGAGGGAAGAGGGGGATCTTTGGTATGTAAAAATTTTCTTAATAAAAAATTTTCAAAATGAGCTAAATGCATGCAGTTTGTGTTAGACTGAGGAGAGACAGTTATTTTCTTGTGCTAGTCCGAGCAAAAGGAACAAAGCTGGTTTTAAGTGTCTATAGTCCAAGTGGGACAATAGATCTGGCTATGAAGCATCTCCTAGTATATTTTCTATACATCAAAATTATACAGCTAATGAAGTCATCTCCCTGACAATTCACAGATATATGTGTGCCCATAAGATTGAGATGCAATCATGAGATTACATATACACATTTCATAAAAACACATGCTAATGGGGAGATATCATAGTTGTTATCACACAAGAAATTACAGATGAAAGCTACAGTATTTAGAGTCAGTGGCCTGCAAGCCTTGTTTGAACGAGGTACTCCATCTGAGAATCATTCCTCTGGTGGGTTGACATCTGAATTATCATGCTTGATAATAAATAAAATAAATAAAAGCTGTATTTGCATCCTGGCTCATAATAGCTCATGACAATGGCTCCTGACAAATGGGGGTGGGGACAGTTGTGTCCTGAGAGTGTAGAAACTGAAGGCCGGATCCAGTGCCCCTGGACTCTCCATATCCTACACAGGATGGATCCTGTAAGTTAACTACCCTTGGCTGACTGCTTGGCTGCTGTTGGCAATAGATAAGATGTGCTGGGCAACCCATAGCCATGGTCAGGTGGTTGAGCTGCTCTGTGTACTTGGATGACTCCCAAAGATTTGGCCTATAATCTGTCCTCTGCCCTGTATCAGCTTCCAGGTCCTTCGTGGGTCACTGGACCTGACTTTATACAGCCATCTGTTCCTTCATCCATTTTTTGATCATAGAATATCTTGCACTGGAACTCTATTCCTTTTGATAACTGTCAGCTTCTACATGTTTGCTGATTGCTGTGTTGGAATGAATGATGAAGGTTCTATAATCTTTTCTCATGAATGGGGGACATCCCAGACAGTCAAAGAAGCCCAGAAGTCAGCTCATTACTAAACAGAAGCTCACTAGGTTCCCCAGCATCATGTCTTCATGGATGATTCATGGAGAAGGATTTGAGTGGTGGGGATGTGTTGTTATGTAGAGAGAAAGAGCTAGAAAGAAAGACAAATGCAGTATGAGCATGATATCAGAGGTGATATCTAAAAACAAAAATGTTCTAATATACACTGAGCAATATTGTGGTTACCAGGGCATGAAAAAGTGATGGTCACCAGGCAGAGAACAAAATTTTGATCACCACATTAAAGGAAAAAATAATTGGTCACTAGAATTCTGGTACTTCGTAGGTTCATTTTCATTTAATTCATGGTACTTTTTATTTCCTCATTAATTTCTTAAATAATCATTGATCACTCCAGAAAGAAATTTTAAATCTCTTAGTATTTGTGTAGTTTCTCAGGCTGTTGATTTATACTTTCTTTCAATTATGATCTAATAACAAGAAATGATTTCAATTATCTCATAATTTTTAAGACTTGCTTTGCAGCCTAGAACATCATCTGTTTTGTAGAAGATTCTGTAGACAGCTGAGAAAAATATGTACTCTGTAACATTTGAATGGAATGTTCTGCAGATATCTATTTTGTCTTTTTGATCTATGGCACAGTTTAGCTTTGCAGTTTCTTTCTTTATTTTTAATTTGGGTTACTTATTTAAAGACAAAAGTAGGACATGTTTATCAGTCCCTGTTTTCCTATCAAAATCCATCCAAATTCTTATGGCCATTTGAAATTTGTAAAATTGGGAGCCCACACAATTAGTACACTTATAAGTACAATTGTTATACTTCCTGGTGAAATGTTTTCTCTGTTCATATGTAGTGGCCTTCTTTAACCCTAAAACTAAGTTTGACCTAAAGGATTTACTTTCATCCTTTGAATCTCAGTCTTCTGGTCTCTTTATCACTGAAGTTTGTTTCTGAAAAAAAAATAGACACTTTGGTATATTATTTCTAAAATCTTGTCAACCAGTCTGCATCTCTTTATAGATGACTTTTGACCATATCATTTAAAATTTTCATTGACTTATTTTGACTAGTTCCTATAGTAATATTCTCTCTCTCTCTCTCTCTCTCTCTCTCTCTCTCTCTCTCTCTCTGTGTGTGTGTGTGTGTGTGTGTATGTGTGTGTGTGTGTATGTGTGTATGTGTGTCTGTCTGTCTGTCTGTGTATGTCTGTGTCTGTGTGTGTGTGTTTGATGTGGGTGTGGAGTCACACATGCCACAGCACATTTCTGCAGGTTAGAGAACACCTTTTGTGAGTCAGTTCTCTCCTTCCACCATGTGTCAGAATTTGTACTGTGGTTTCTGCCATTCCAGGCTAGCTGGCTTGTGAGCTTCTGGGAAACCTCCATTCTCTTGTCCTCTCTTTCATCTCACTGTAGGAATGCTGGTATCACAGATGTCAGCCAAGCATATCTGGCTCTTTGTGAGTTCCAGGGATGGAACTCAAGGAATCAATCAGTCTCAAACTCTTACTGAGCAGACTGAAAGTCACAAGAGGGTCTTGATCCTCCTCCCTGTTCCCATGGTTACAACAGTGTGCTGTCCACGATGCTGAACTCATCCAATCCTGAGTAATATTATGTTCATTAAAGTTTTATAATGATAACTTGTTGAATTGAACATACTTTGCAATTTTAGGAAAGGGGAATATTTTTCTGAAACTTAATTCCATTTTTTTTTAGCTACTTTTGGTTGTGAGTGTCAGTACTTTGATCCCAGGTCTCAGATCCTTTAGTCAAATAGTCTCACATTGAGACATGCTCCAAGCATTGTTTTTCCACTTAAAAACCACTAGAAAAATTCAAAATCATATGCATGACTTGTGTCATATTTCACTTGGGTAGTATAGAGAAAAAGGGCTGGCTAAAGAAACTCACCCTGACCCTCGATCCCAGAACTAGGGAAAGAAACACAGCCTGGATCTGGGACCTGAGCCAGCAAAGAAACCCTTTACCCCAAACCCAGAACCTAAGAAACATGCTCTGACTCTGAAACAAGTACCAAGGAAACACTCTTGGCCCCTAGAATCAGAGCCAGTGAAAGAAATGTACCCTGTCCTTAGAATTAGAGTCCAAAAGCCAAGAAAGGCCAGTGAAAGAAACACAGTTGGCTCTGAAATCAGGACCATCTCTGCCCCTCACCTACAAAACTGACCAATCAATCCCTGAGCAGAAAAAACTAGCCAATCCCTGGTTGATTCTGACCCCATATCCTATATAAACCACCCTGCTTGTTCAGTTGTGGGCTGTTCTCTCTACCCTGGTAGAGGCAGCTACTCTCCTGGACTCCTCCTTCCCAAATAAATCTCTTTCTCAAAAGAGTTTCAAGTGAATATCTTTATTTGACAGTGCAGAGGAGAAGATTGCTAAGACCTCCCATAGTGGACTCAGCAGAAAAAAACCTTGCTGAGACATCCCTCAGGGGGCTGAGCAAGGGGGACCTGAACTGAAGAACCTTGCTGAGACTTCCCTTAGGGGACTGAGCAAGGGGGAACTGAAAAAGTAACACTTTTCACTGGAGCTGGAGGAGATTGCTACATTTCTGCAGGGATTTCCCCTTTTGCAGAGTAAAGCAAAAGAAGCAACATCTTAGGCCAGAGAAGAAGTGGAACTCTGCTAGGAAGGTCCCTTAAGTGAGGACTGAGTAAAGCTCAACTGTAGTGGCTCTTCAGGAGAGGAGCAGTGCTGTGGAATGTCATTCTGTATGCTGTAAATGTGTGTTGCTCTGATTGGTTGATAAATAAAATGCTGATTGGCCAGTAGTCAAGCAAGAAGTATAGGTGGGATAAGCAGACAAGGAGAATTCTGGGAAGAGGAAGGCTGAGTCAGGAGTCACCAGCCAGACATAAAGGAAGCAAGATGACAAGGCAGAACTGAGAATAGGTACCAAGCCACATGGCTAAACATAGATAAGAATTATGGGTTAAATTAAGTGTAAGAGCTAGTCAGTAATAAGTCTGAGCTAATGGCCAAGCAGTTATAATTAATACAAGCCTCTGTGTGCTCACTTGGGGGATGTGAGTGGGAGAGATTTGTCCTGACTGCTGGCCTGCCAGGACACAGGAAAACTTCAGCTACAGAGCATGATTGCTATATCCTGCAGGAAGACCATCCCCCACAACACCAGGTATAGTCTGACTCCAGAACAGTCAGGACACCCTTCCCTGCTGAGCTGTCTTAGAAATTTCAGGCCTCATTCTCTTGAGCAGTCAGGACACCTTCCCTTCCAGGGCTGAGCTGTCCTAGCAGCTCAAGGTGTCATGTGACTCCTCAAATAGTCTGGATACCTTTACCCCAGAGTTGCAACACAGTTACTTACAGGTAGCATGAATGTAGAAAATGACATAGATGAGTTGTGCACACCAAAGAAGATTCAATTGTGCTGTTCACATTCAGTTTTTATGTCTCCTATCATGCAACATCCTTTCTTTTAAGTGACACACTCTCATGATATGCACTCTGTCTTCACACAGCAGGTACACAGAGAACTACCTACTAAAACCCACTCTCCACAAGAGACTGCCTCATCCCACAATGCCTTTGATTGTTGCTTGGATTCTAACGGCTCCCTCGGGGGGAGGGGTGAGAAGATATGGCATGAACGACACAGACACCAGAAGTCCATTAAAAGCAAATAACAAACTCATTTATTCAATAACAGGGAAGGCCTTATATACCTTCCTCCTAGCACCCAGTCTGTGTGGTCGCCCCCCATTGCCTGGGCATGATCAGGAACTCTGACAGCAACTAGGAACTCTGATAACTCCTGTTGCTAGGCCCTCAGGCAGACTCCAGGTTAGCTCTTAAGGAGTATGTTATGTGCATGCCTTGGCTACAGTTGAGAGCCAATTTCCTCGACCCTATGGGCCTGTCCTACTACATATCCACCCTTTTATTTTATTACAAGTGCACTCAATGGGAGACAGAGTTCTTTGCTCTGGTCTTGTTGACCCTGCCTCAGGGGGGCTCAGCAACTGGACTGTGCCTGTCTTAGGTTGGCTTGCCAAACAAGCTTTTACCTATCTTTGACTATCAGTCCTCAAAGAACATCCATCCCTGGGGAGTCACCCTTGGTAGGGATTGTCAGTTAATAGCTTTTTGAGTTTCAGAAAGCCAGGCATGCATAACCTCCTGTGGAGGGCTATGAGTTGGATATCTAAGAGCCATTAACACCTATAGATTCACCTTAGTGGGTGCCTGTTGTTGTTGGGTGTGCTGTAGGGGACACTTAAAAAGGAGAAAGATCAAAAGCACCACCCCAACAATCAAAACATAAGTGAAATCCAATAGGGATCAAATAGCCTCTTTATATCATGCCAAACCTTTTCAAAAAATAAGAGTCAAAGGCCATAACCTGTGCTCTTGTCTTATTTAATTGGAAATTTTCATGTGTTAGCTGTAATGGATAATATAAAAACTTAGCTGACCATGGGCCCTTAATATATTTAGCTAGCTCCCAGCCTGCTGAACTAATGTTTCTCATCTCAAAAAGCATCATACAAAATGAGGAAAAGCAAGACTCCTCAAGTCTTCAGCCTTTAGGGGGGTAATGAGAACAAGAAAGGGGAGTATATACATAACCCATCCTGGGTGATTTTCTCCTTGGTGGAAGCTGGCTGATCTATGGCCAAGCACACATCTCTTGCTGGGACCCATATTGGCATAGTGGCACTCTGAGGAAAAACACAAGCATACTCGCTCCCATGAGTTAGCAGGGGGGCTGGTGGCTGCCGTTGTAGGGAGATGGGATCTCTCCATCTCACCAGGGGCAGAGGCATGTTCCTTGGCAGAGATTCCCAATGATTGTAGGCCAGGATAAGCCCCTTGTCATCAAAACTGAAAAAGTTCATATGGAAAAGGACCTCTGTTAAGGCCGGATGAGGATCTCTCCTAGCCTCTAGCAAGATAGTCCTCGTCAACAGCTCCTTAAGAGCTCTATTGGTCCTCTCGACAATGGCTTGTCCCTGTGGATTGTAGGGGATGCCAGTGGTATGGATATCTTCCAGAACCCCAGAAAGTCATTAAATTGTTGAGAGGCATAAGCAGGGCCATTGTCAGTCTTAAGTGCCCAAGGTACCCCCATAACTACCATGGCTGATTTAAGGGCCTTGATAATATTGAGGTCCTTATCCCCAGAAAGGGCAAGGGCAAAAACAAAGGAGGAACAGGTATCTATTATCACATGAACATATTTAAGATTGTCAAAGGGAGAATAATGTGTGACATCTATCTGCCAGATGGTGTTAGGCAACAAGCCCCTTGGATTAACCCCTGCACGTTGAAGTGATCCTAAGGGGGCAAGAGGAACACAAGTGGCATATGCCCAGGACAACAAGCCTTGGGGATTAACTCCTGCACATTGAAGCAGTCCTAAGGGGGCAAGAGGAGTGCAAGTGGCATATGCCTGGGACAAATGTTTACATTGAGAAAACAGTAATTCTGGAAGAAGTCTATGTAAATTCTGTGGAGACAGATGGAATTGCTGGTGAAGAGACCTGGCTTGCTCTAGGAGATCCATACTGGCTGTTAATATGATGGTGTCTGTGACCTCATTTCCTCGAGCCAATATTCCAAGTAATTTGGAATGAGATCTAATATGTGACAGGTACCAATGCTCAGTCTTCTGATTTAGGACATCTTATATGAGCAGCATGGTGCTGGCAATGGAGGTTAGTGAGTCTTTGACTCAAGAAAAGGCCAGCATATGAACTGCCTGTACAGCATATTGGCTGTCAGAAAAAAATATTAACAGGCTTGTTCTGGCACTCTGAGGTGGGCCAATAGTTCACTCAATAGAATGGAACCAGGTTAGGGACAACATGTGTAACATCTTTGGAGCCAGGATGCTGAATAAGAACACTATATCTGTTTTTATTGGAATTTGAAAAGGCCAGAGTGGCATGAGAGATAGGAGTGAAGGAGGGGACTGCATGGGGCTGTATCTTTATTGGAAGTGTGGGGAGTTCTGCTAAGATGTTGTTTTTGGCAAATGATTGTCAATAATTCCTGTGAATCCTGCAACCATTTCCTGGAATGAGATAGTATCTGCCCAGAGGGACTGGGTATTCTTTAAAGAAAAGGGGAAGACAAGTTTATCTGGCTCTTGTCTATATGTTCTCCGTGTCAGCATCCATGCCTTCAGGCTAAGTTGGAGGGACTGGTCAAACTTAGAGGTGACCTTGTACAGGTCAGAATGTGCTTGATTATATTCATAGAAGGGACCCAGGTTGCCAGAAAACTCCCAAGAATCCTCTGGGTGTCCAGAGGACCATTGCCAATAAAGGTCTTTGGGGATCATGGCATTGCAGGCTGGAGGTGGCTAGAATGGCCAAAACCTTTTGTAGCAACTCTTTAGCTTCTCAGGTAAGTTTAACCTTAGTGGAAGGACAGGTGAAGCCCTTCAACAATGAAAAGAGGTGTCTCATCTCTTGGTCAGGGATGGGTAAGAAAGGTTTAAGCCAATGAACTGCACCACAAAATTGTTATAATTCTGATAGTGAGTACAATTCCTTCATTTCCAATTTAAAGGAAAGGGGGCAGATCTGCTTAGCAATGGAAAATCCTAAAAAGGCAAAAGGGGGTACCATTTGGACCTTATCTGGAGCCACCATCAATGCAAGATCTTCTAATACTCCCTAGATAGTCTTTTGTGGGAAGGCTGCATCTGGGTGTGCCAAGTGATCATTCATATAATGAATCAAAAGAACACTCCTGGGGACATTGACCAAAGCTTGAGAAACATATAACTGGCAAAGAGTGGGGCTATTCTTCATTGCTTGGGGCAAACCAGTTCACTGATATCTCTTAGCTGGTTTATGCATATTAGGTTCCCACACAGTAAAGGCAAAATGATCTCAATCCTGTGGCACCAGGGGAATTTGAAAAAAGCAATCCTTAATATCCAAAAACTAATATATAATAAGATGGAAGAATCACACTAGGGTGGGGGTGACCTGTGTAGACCCCATTTTTTCCATTAGATCATTAACTACATGAAGATCCTGCAGGAGGCAGTAGCATCCTGATTTCTTGAGGATAACAAATATGGAGGTATTATGTTTACTTGTGGATGGTTCAGTGTGCCCTATCTTTAACTGTTCTGCAACTAATTCCTTTAGGATTGACAGCTTGGGTTCAGTTATGGGCCACTGTTCCACCCATACTTCTTGAACTGAGAGCCATGTCAATGGAATGGGCCTAGGAGGCTCGATGCTGGTGAATATCATAGGGACAGTGGCCCTTAGAATTGGGGGTGCAGATCTTGTGCAGGGTCATGGACCACAAGACCTGCCTTTTCATGGACCTTGATGTCATCAAAAAAGGCCCTGTCATCTGTAGTTAGGACAACACCCATATCCTCCAAAATATCTCTGTCCCACAGGTTCCTAGGAACATTGGAAATGATAGGTTGAATGGCTACCCAATTGCAAGCAAGATCCTTCTAATGGACCAGAGGAGTGATCATCTTAGAATCTTGTTGGCCTCCCACACTACTGATGGGGGGGGGCTGGGTTTAAACTTCCAATGATGGAAGTGAAGTACCTCAGTCTTGGTTAAAATGATAGCATCTGCACCCATGTCAATCAAACTTTTGACAGCTTGTCCATCAAGATAGATGGTTAACATTGGGGAGTGTGAAAAAATGGGCATTGTCCAATAGATTTTTGGATTACCAGAGCCTCCTCTTACTGGTGGGGTTGAGGAGTGCCCAACCTAGAGTTTAAAGGGACTGGTGTTTCAGCAAGCTGTGACCTGCAATCCTTTGCCCAATGGAATCCTTTATTGCATCTGGGGCATTGGGTCCTTGGTTTTGCCTGGTTTGCCCCATCCCCAGCAAGTTCTATCTACCTGGGGACCCTTGGGAGTGTCATTAGCACACTGCCTATCAGCGAGGAGAACATCCAGGGAGGCAGGAAGAGTGACAATGGGACCTGTGCTGGGGTCAAAATATCTGGTGGCCTGCACCCATTTGTGTATGTCCTCATTCCACATGGCTGCAACTGCATTATGGGTTTGGGCATTGAGCCCCTCCCAAGTCAGTTGTTTAATCAGCATATCTCTAGTGGAACCCTCATCTACTCTGTGCTCTTTTGCCTCATTGACACTGGCCAGGAAGTCAGTGAAGAGCTCTCTAGGCTGTTGGACAAGATTGTGAAAGTATGCCAAGGGGTCCCGGGGAGTACAAGCTCTGAGGGCCTTGAGGGTCAGGTCTGAGACCTGTTGAAAATAGGCATTCAAGCCAAACAGGATGGAAATATTCCCCATGCCCAGGGAGCATATCATAGGTCACCTGGACATTAAGTAAGATGTTCATCTGGGCCTAGGATTCTGCCTGATCCTCATAAGCTGATTTCCAGCTAAGAAAGACTGCAGGCTCCAACACAGCTTTAAACAAATGGTACCCATTGAAATAAGTTTGTAACTGCATGGACCATTGAGCAAGGACTTGCTGAAAGTAGGGGAGATCTGGGCCTGACTCAGACCCTTATGTCCTGTGCTTAGTGGGGGACGTTCGTGTTTTTTATGCCACGACCGTATACTCATATGGTGTCTACAGCAATCGGGAGCCGAGCCTTGGTTCCACCTCATGGAACCATGGTTCCACCCTTATGTGGAGGCGAACCAAAACGAAAAAAAAAAATGTGCCTTCCTAACAGGATGGGCAGACAGACATGACAGACAACACAAAAGAAGGAAAGAAGTGGGAGTCCCAATGCTTACCTACCAAAGGGAATGAAAGAACACAACACTGAAGGGCCTGCTCACCCAGACACACCGTCCAGCACCATGAGTGAAGAGCGATCAGCACCATGAGTGAAGAGCGATCAGAACCTGCGCTGGGAGAAACAAAGTAACAGAAGCCCCACGTTCAAGTGCCAGATGTTGCTGGATCCTAAGGGCTCCCTCGGGGGAGGGGATGAGAAGGCGTGGCGTTAACGATATTTGATCATTATTCAGAGGCGTTCTCCACCATGCAACAAGGCTCTCTCCTACTCCCATTGATTTGCATATGTTATGCCCTCTGATGACAGACAGACTTCCCCCAGAGAACTCCTAGTTCTCCTTCCAGACTTGTCAGACCCTGCCACATCAGTAAAGCCGCCTGGAATCTCTGGCATGGCTGCTGGGCTCCCTCATCTGCTTCCATAGAGCCAGACACAGGGCACCTTATAGCAACCAGATGCATCAATTGCTTCTCTCTTACCAGGCTAGGGTTTTGGAAGTAATGTTGGCATTTCAGATAAAACCAAAAATGTTGCATAGCTCCTGCCTGAGCACACCCACATTCTAGTGCTAGATGTAGAAAAGAACAAGGGAGACTGCAGGAAGTCACACAGGAATGGGGTCTATGGAGAAAAGAAAACCACAAAAGACAATGAATGGATAGATGGATGGACGGGCGGTTGGTTGGATGGATGGATGGATAGATGGATGGATGCATTATGTAGATGCATGGATGGATGGTATTTGGTACATATCTGTGTGTGCACACATGCAAAAAGGCAAGCATGTAGGTGCACATTGAGACTGGAGTTCAATTTTGATGGTAATACTTGGGTCTCATCCATAGTAATTTTGAGATAGTGTCTCTCACTTGGTACAAGACTCACTGACTAGGCAACGTTGGCTGGCCATTGAGCCCCACAGATTCTCCAAACTCCACTCCCCAGCACTGGAATTACAAGTGTCCACCACAATCCCTGGCTATTTGATGGGAGTTCTGAGGATCAAACTCAGGTCCTCACACTTGCATGGCAAGCACATTGTGGGTTAAGTTATGTCTCAAGTTCTGATGTGTCATTTTAAGGGATTTCAAATTGTGACATCTGAGAAGAGTGTAATTAGCACAGAGAAGTCACAAATGCATACATGACCCATGAGATGAATAGTGCCAGCTCCTCTTAGAGAACCTCCCCCAACATCACTCTTGTAACATGTCCCCTCACAGTGAACTCCCTCTATACTGCAGCCACTTTGCCTCATTTCTTTGCTTAAAAAAGAAAGCTCATGCATGCCTTCCTCATGCCCTTCCCACACTCTCATCCTCTATCTGTGTCTTAGCATAGCTCCTTCTGTTCTATCCATCACAGCTTATCCTGAAGTTCTCATTCTGTCTTCTGTCAACCTACCAGTTCCCACCCTCCCCCTCTCATAACGTCCTGCTTTGTCTTCCTAAAATTCCAATCACTCTCTGTGAGGTTGTATGCTCTGAATTTGTCCATTCATGGTTAGTTTGACAGAACAGAACAAAATTCCTGGGGAAGAGAAATAATCCACATGAGAAAGATAAAGACCTCCATGCTAATTAACCAATGAAGTAAATAAGACTCCTTTAATTTTTGGTGAGTGACTAGGAGTGAGTTCATGACTGGGATTCTTCTGGTGTGGAAGCCCAGGGATGGCTTTTAAAAGGCAAAACATCAATTGCATAAATGTTGGATGAGGGTCAGAGTAATCTTGCAACATTTGTTCTCAGCAGAACATAATAGTTATTTCAGATACATTATCGAAGATATTTTTGACTTATTTCTTCTCCTGTTGATTCAAACAGTAATAATTTTGGTTAATACATCTGGACCATTGGCTGGTTCATGTAAATCTCAAATGTGTTTCTGAAGCAGACAAGGTTGCCGGGGTTAGAGGGCTGAAAAGTGTCTAAGCAGAAACAAAATGGTGTCAGGACGAGATTGCATTACTTTAGTCACTCCACGAGAACAAGCTGTGGAAGAGAGCTGACTTCTTGAAATGTAACTTAGGCCCTCCACTGCTGATGGCCTCTGGCAAACTAATTCCACTCCCTGAGCTCAACTGACCCAACTGCTTTAAAACCCATCACAGAACTTTGTACAGCTAGAATTCATCTACTCCTATGTATAAAGGTCTGATATGGGGGATCCACTTCATCTTGTATGGAACAACCACAGGCCAAACCCCTTTTAACCTCAGCAAGAAGCTTAAGGGTGGGTGAACTATAGGTCGCTTATCACTGTGTGCTTACCACAGGCTCCAGGATACCCTGAGGTGATCACATCCTACAACATCATCTTCACTAGAAAGAAAGCCCATGGGTGAATCTGCAACTGTGTGGTATCTTTAGGTACCAGATTCCCCATGGAGATGAGAGCATAGCCCCAACTTCTGCAACTGTGCAGAACAATGAAATGACTTCTGAGAAATTATATCAAAGCTCATTGGAAGGTGAGGTTGCAGAGCTCAAGGGGCCATTTCCTATACCATCCTGTGGTCTGCTTTACATCTCATCAGGTTAAATGCTTCCATAGGGATGTCAGGGCAAATAGAAAGTGGAAAGTGGGGGCCAGAAAGGGAGAAAGGCATGAAGACCATCATCAAAGTGACCTTGACCTAAGGAAGGCAGCAGTAACAGAGAAGTGGGGCTTACTGGGTTCAGTGGAAGCTGTGAGGTCACCTGGTCAGATCCAAGTGTGTTAGTTACTCCTCTATTGCCATGGAAATACACTATGAGCAAGGAAACTTCTAGAAGAAAGTTTACTGGGGCTCATGGTTCCAGAAGGATAAGAATCCATTAACATATTGGTAGGGAATCATGACAGCAGGCAGCATGGTGACTGGAGCAGGTGAGAGCTCACATCTCCAACCACCATAAGGAAACAGGAAATCAAGAGAAAGTGCCCTGAGTCTTTGGATTTTCAAAGCCTAACACCAACGACAAATTTCCTCAGCAAAGACACACCTCTTAACTCTTCCCAAACAACCCTGACAGAGGAACAAGTATTCAAATGCTAGAGACTATGTGGAACATTTATCATTCAAATAACCATACCAAGACAGTATATCTAGGAGCAGCTGTGAGTTCAAATCCTGCCTCTGGCCCTTGCTCACTATGTGGCCTGAGTGAATCACTTTGCATATATGAACCTCAGTTACTTCCTGTAGGTATCAGGATGTGGTGAACTATGAAGGAGACCTCATCAGTGTCAGTCTCCCTGACAAGGGTTGAATCAGGGACCAGATGGGTATCACAAGGATCCTCAGGGAGCCTAAGCTTCCAATAGTGAGTGTATCAGATGATATCCAGGTGGTGAGTAGCAATGGGAGGACTCAGTGAGGCTGGAGAGCATAATGACTTGAGATGCTCCTCAGGGCATCAGAGAGGCAGACCATATACACCTGAGCCTGTCTGTCTGTACTCCTGGGTCTCATTGGACAGGGTGGTACTCATTCTGCACCAGTCATCAGGACCATTGAAGAGATAGGACGAAGCTTTGAGTGAGGTAGTCTCCCAGCATGACCCTGTTAACTGCTGCCCTAACATACAGCAAATGTCAATACACACTTGTGCATGTATGCCTGGAAGGTTTGGAATTCTGCCACAGTCACATAGTGGCTGTGTGCCCACTTTCTATGCTTCTGCAACTCTATGCATAAAAGAAAGGTGTTTTAAGATAGTAAATATGGCCATCTTACCAAAAGCAATCTACAGATTCAGTGTAATCCCCATCAAAATTACAACACAATTCTTGACATCTTGAAAGGACAATACTTAACTTCATATGGAAAAACAAAAACCCAGGATAACTAAAATAATCCTGTACAATAAAGGAACATCTTGAGGTATCACCATCCCTGATTTCAAGCTCTACTACAAAGCTATAGTAATAAAAGCAACATGATATTGGCATGAAAACAGATAGGTGGGTCAATGGAATCGAATCCAAGACCACAACGTAAATCCACACACCTATGAAAACCTGATTTTTGACAAAGAAACTCAAATTATACAGAGGGAAAAAAAGAGCATCTTCAGCAAATGGTGCTGGTCCAACTGGATGTCACATGTAGAAGAATGCAAATAGATTTACAGCTATCACCATGCACAAAACCCAAGTCCAAGTGGATCAAAGACCTCAACATAAATCCAGTTACACTGAACCTGATAGAAGAGAAAGTGGGAAGTTGTCTTGAGCACACTGGCACAGGAGACCACTTCCTAAATGTAACACCAGTAGCACAGACACTGAGATCCACAATTAATAAATGGGACATCCTGAAACTGAAAAGCTCTGTAAGGCAAAGGACAAAACAGCAGTCTAAAGATTTGGAAAAGATCTTCACCAACCCCACATCTGAGAGAGGGCTGATCTCCAAAATATACAAAGGACCCAAGAAAGAAACTAGACATCAACAAACCAAATAATCCCATTAAAAAATGGGGTATAGTCCTAAACAGAGAATTCTCAACAGAAGAATCTCAAATGGCCAAGATATACTTATAGAAATGTTCAACATCCTTAGCCATCAGGGAAATGCAAATCAAAATGACTCTGAGATTTCATCTTACACCAATCAGAATGGCTAAGATCAAAAACACTAATGACAGTGTTTGCTGGATAAGATGTGGAGCAAGGGGAACACTTCTCCACTGCTGGTGGGAGTGCAAACTTTACAGCCACTTTGGAAATCAATATGGCAATTTCTCAGAAAATTGGGAGTCAATCTACCTCAAGACCCAGCTATATCACTCTGTGCATATACCCAAAGGATGGTCAATCATACAAGGACACTTGCTCAACCATGTTTGTATCAGCCTTATTCATAATAGCTAAAACCTGGAAACAACTCAGATGCCCCTCAACTGAAGAATGGATAAAGAAATTGTGGTGCATTTACACAATGGACTACTACTCAGCTGTTTAAAAAAATGACGTCAGGAAATTTTCAGGCAAATGGATGGAACTAGAAAATATCATCCTGAGTGAGGTAACTCAGACCCAGAAAGACAAACATGATATGTACTCACTCATAAGTGGATATTAGCTGTAAAGTAAAGGATAACCATGCTACAATCCACAGTTCCAGAAAGGCTAGGTAACAAGGAGGGCCCAAAGGGAGATGCATAGATTTCCCTGGGAAGGGGAAATAGAAGAGATCTCCTGGGTAGATTGGGGGTAGGTGGGGATAGGAACATGAGGGATCAGGTTGGGGGTGGATGGAGGTGGAGACTACTAAAAGAGAAGTCTTGATACAGGGGCATTTTGGGCTCAGGTAGAAACCTGGTACAAGGGAAATTCCCATGAATCTACAAGGATGACCCCAGCTAAGACTCTTAGCAACAGTGGATAGGTAGCCTAAACTGGCCATCTCCTGTAATCAGGTTGGTGACTACCCTAATAGTCATCAGAGAGCCTTCATCCAGTAAGTGATGGAAACAGATGCAGAGATCCACAGTCAAGCACTGGGTTGAGCTTGGGGAATCCTGTTGAAGAGAGGGAGGAAGGAGGATAGGGGCTGGGGGTGGGGGGAGGAGTCAAGGTCATCACAAGGGAACCCACAGAAACAACTAACCTGGGCTTGTAGGATCTCACAGAGTCTGGACCGACAACTGGGGAGCCTGCATGGGACTGACCTAGGACCTCTATATGTATGATAGTTGTGTACCTTGGTCTACTTGTGGGACTCCTAGCAGTGGGAGCAGGGCTGTCCCTAACACATTGGCTGGCTTTTGGGAACCTATTCCTCACACTGGGTTGCTTTGCTCAGCCTAAATACAAGGGGAGGGATTTAGTCCTACCTCAACTCGATATGCTTTGTTAACACCCTTGAGAGGCCTGCTCCTTTCTGAACAGAAACAGAGGAGGAGTGGATTAGGGGGCAGAGGAAAGGTGGGAGAGGGGATGGGAGGAGAGGAGGAAGGAGAAACTTCATTGGGTGTAAAATAAATGAACAATTTTAATAAAATTAAAAAACAAAGCTGTAAGGTAGGTCTTAATGTCCTTTCCAGGTCTGGGTGTGCTTCAGCCACTCAGTTGCAATCTCACCCCACACATACCCCACACCCTTCCAACAACTGCTAATGCAAGAACTGAGACAAGTCACACACCAGAATGCAGTTAAGATTTTAATGCCAGAGTGGTGATAACAGGTGTGGAGATGACTGAGAAAAGAGGAGAGTCAAGAAGGGTCCTTCAGGTGGGCTCGGGCAGACCTTGTGTGGGTGATGGTAGCACTTTCTAGAGAGAAATGCCATTGGAAGTCAGATGAAGCCACTGGGGACTAACCTGGAATGAGAACACGGGGTGTGAGGACATTGGCTGTCACAGCAGCAGTGGGAGCTGGCTTTCACTGGACATTGAGTAGATCCACAGAAGCCTGGCCTCACTGTTTCCACTTGTTCCTGAAGGGCCAGCATGGATTAGGCCATGGAGAGGAGAGAGACAGCTTTAGATTTACAGTCTTGTTCTCCCAGATGGCTCTGACCCCTTCTCATCCTTTCCTTCCAACAAGGGCAGATGGGAAAAGATTGAGTAGAAGCCATACCCACAAGGCCCAGATCTGGATGCAGGCTAAGGACAAGTGTCTGTGTTCAAAGTTAGGATTCCATCAAAAACTCCCAGGAAATTCACTTAGAACAAAGACCCTAGCTCAGTCTGGGTTCATGATCCAGGCTCAAGGTTTAGGGTATTGTAGCTGAAGTTTTCTCTGGTCCTGCCCAGCCCCACGGACCCTGTAGCCGCTTATAAAATAATCACTCAGAAGCTTATCTTAATTAAAACTGCTTGGCCATTAGCTCAGGCCTATCACTGACTAGCTCTTACATTTAAACTCAGCCCATTTCTGTTAATCTATATGTTGCCACGTGTTTCATGGCTTTATCTTGTGCCATTACTTGCTGCTCCCTGGATGGCAGGCTGGCACCTCCTGACTCAGCCTTCCTGTTTCCAGAATTCTCCTCTTGCTTATTCCGCCTATACTATACTTCCTGCCTGGCTACTGGCCAATCAGTATTTTGTTTATCAACCAATCAGAGCAACACACATTCACAGCATACACAAAGACATCCCCAGCAGGGTATATTCAAAATCAGTGTTTAGCCTGGAGTCGTGATCAGGGCTCAGTTTCCTTCATCTTGTGACAGAAGCACAAGCCTGTTCCTGGCTTCCTGAGGTTTGAATGAGAACTGCCACCATAGGCTCATATATTTGAATACTTGGTCCCAGTTGCAGGAACTGTTTGGGAAGGATTTGGAGGTGGGAACTTCTTGGAGAAGGTGTGTCACTAGAAATAGGCCTGAAGATTTCAAAAGGTCATGCCATTCCTAATTAGCTCACTCAGCCTGGTGATTGTGTCTCAATACAAGAGCTCTCAGCTACTGCTCCAGTGCCATGCCTGCCTACCTGTTGCCATGTTCCTCACCATAAGTCATGGGCTCTAACCTTGAGTTGTGAATCCCAATATAAATCCTTTCTTTTATAATTTCCCTCGGTCATGTTTTTCTGTCACAGCAATAGAAAAGTAATGAGGACACTGTACCAGCGGGGTGTCACGGCATTCCTCCTTCTGCTCCTTCCTCTTCAGATGGAGGCTGGTGACTGTGCCCTCATTAGATCAGCTAAAGGAACCAAGTCAAGATCAGCCTCAGTCCTGGCCATGGAAAATTGAACAGAGTCCCACCCAACTCACTTCCTCCCTCCAGACTGTCACTCTGACACCTGTGTGACCTCAAGTGTGTCACTGTTCACCTGAAAAAGGGCAATGACAATGCCCACTGTACAAACTTTTGTGAGGAGCCAATGAGGTAGTGCATGCAAGACACAGAAAACTGTGTAAATGGACATATCCATAGAAGGGCCACCTCCAGGGCCTGATCCTATCAGTGACTTATTTCTGAGGCTCCAGCTTCCCTGTCCAGCATGGGAGCTAAAACCTCAAAAGAGGCCTCCAAGGAGGGGAGGAGAAACTAAAAGCCCACCTTGGTCAGGATGCAAGGTCCCTGCCTGGGGCACTCCCACAGCTGTTGTCTTAGCCTGTGGAAGGCTCTCCAGTCCCCAAAGTGTGACTTACAGAGGAGATCTTGAATAAGATTGACGTTCAGGTTGCTGAGAAGGAACTGGAACAGTGAACATAACTGAGAGCCAGGAGAGAAGGTGTGAGAAAGAGGAGGGGAGGAGAAGGCAAACAGGTGAGACTTTGCTGGCTATACACTGCCTACCCTCCCCGACAGGTGGGCTCATACCCAGGACCTAAGGACAGTTAACCTTAGCAATCTGGAACTATGAAATTGTAGCAGTCTGAATCAGAACTGTCCCAGGCTGCTGAGAACCCACCATGTCAGAATCTCAGAAGTTCAGGGTCTGAAGATCTAGCATCTAGAACCCTAACACCCCATACCTTGCAAAGAGAAATCTGTACCTCCTCATAGGAGACAGTGTCCTGAGTACACAGCCACACCTACAGATACCTCTCCTGCCCCCACCAGTCCTGGCTCTGGGTGCTAACAGCTGAGGATTTACTTCATTTTGCTGGAAGACCACCAGTACGAATTTAAGGATGCCAGATGCACTCTTCAGAGTAGGGTTGATAAAGGTTTTTTTGCTGGAAAAGAAAAGACTTACAAAGCTTGGTCAAAAGTTCAGTATGGATGAGAGTCCTCTGAGGTTAGTGACCCACAACTCTGCTCTGTGGTCACAGTCCACCTTTTTGCCACCATGTCCAAATGAACCATCACTGAACATCTGAGCATCTCATGCCTAAAAGTATCTGCTTCCTCAGTGCCTGGATGCACATCACAGCCCTGACACAGCATCATTCACTCAGCCCCCACTTACACAGCACCAGGATGAGCTTTGGGACACTGGGCAAAAAACAACCAGCCTTTCACCTCCTTCATAAACAAGTCTCGCTGAGGTTGCCTCCTCCCCTTCAACTCTCATCCAGTTATCTCTTGAGGTTCCCATCCTGAGTGTTCACTGAAGGGAGGATTTGCTCTCCTTGTGCCCTGCTAAGTATAGTGGTCTGTGATGGACTCCTCATTTTTCTTGAATTCACTGATGGACTAAAATATTCCTCTTCCTGCACTTTCCTCAGGATATGTTCCAGGAGATACAGAGCTTACTTATTAATTCATCAAACTGTTCTCAGGGCTTAGAACAATACCTGCCTAGAAAACAGCAGATTTTTTTTTACTAGAATAATGAGAAAATGCAGTCACAGAGATAGTTCAATTCACTAAATATTGTCCTTGTAAGCATGAGGACCTGACTTCCATCTCTAGTACCATATTAAAAAACCAAGAAAGAAGCTAGGTGAGAGCTAACACTTGTAATCCAGAGTGGAGGTTACAGAGACTGGTAGATCCCTCAATTAGCTTAGCCTACTTGGTAAGCTACAGGCCACTGACCCATGTGTATGTGTGCCCACACATAAAACCCCACCCCCCAACACAAAATAAACAAAGAAAAGGTCAAGTTAAATATGCAGTGTGACATTCGGTGTGCTGTCACCAATCTTTGATCTGAGTCTTCAGGAGACAGAAGCAGGCAGATCTCTTAGATTGAAGCTAACTAGAGCTGTACAGTGAAACCCTGTCAGAAAATATGTGTGCACACTGTGACAACAGAGACAAGCACTCTGAAGGACAAGAGGATATTCTTATTAGAAAAGAGAAGGAATCTAGCAAAGACCCTCAGAGGTGAAAGGATGCATTGAGTTGGAGTGAAGAGAAAGGTGTTTACACAACCACAGGTCCTATGGTAGCAAAGAGCATGTCTGAGCACAGAACAAAAGCCAGTGTATCTAAAGAAGTGTAATGGCAGAGCTGTATCATGAGATTCTACATGTCCATGGGGATTCAGACCTAGTTGGAGCAACATGAGTTTCTTGGGTCTGCTAGGCAGTTCCCAGCAGGACCCAAGCCTTTGGATTTGCATGAAAACTGGTATTGATTTTTATTTGAGATCAGATCTTTGGCTTATGGGGGTTGGATGGCATCAAGGACATGATTATAAATGTTGGGAACAGAGATCATCCCTCTATTCCTGACCATGGATTTCTAGCCCCAGTATTTTTGTTATTGTTGTTTGTTGTTTGTTTTTTGAGACAGGGTTTCTCTGCGTAGCTTTGCGCCTTTCCTGGAACTCTTTCTGTAGTCCAGGCTGGCCTCGAACTCACAGAGATCCACCTGCCTCTGCCTCCCGCTTGCTGGGATTAAAGGCATGCACCACCACTGCCCAGCTCTAGCTCCAGTATTTGACTTGCAGGTCATGTTTCCTCTCCCATCCACTGGGTGGCATAACTTCCTCTCCACCTTGTGCACAAACTAAATCTGCTTTTCAAGCATAAAATTGAAGATGCAGATTTTGAGGATAGACAGGAATCAGTGATAGATAAAGACAGGATTAGGATGTTAGTATCTCACTGTAGGAATTTTTAAGAGGGTAGAGAGTAATTTACAACAATCATGGCCCATGCTAGCATCTAATTTTCCAACTGCTTTCCACTGGCAGTGGATGTAATGTTAACATATTTTTAGGCATGAAGCACATTGACCCAGTTGGAAGGCACCATAGGCAAATGCCTGATTATCCCTGGAGAGGTCCATCCTCCTACCTCAGCAATGGAAAAAAAAAAAAAAAAAACAGTACATAGACTCAGTGTGGATCTCATGGCTCTTGAGCCCTTAGCATGTTCCAGGCTCTCAGCTATACATGTGTGTTTTCTCATGTCTTCATCCCAGAAGCTGATAAGTATGAGTCTCTACTGTTCTAATGCACAGATGTGGAAACTGAGGCCTCAAAAGCTGCAGAGTGACAGCGCTGACAGTAGAGACAGAGTTGATCCTTTAGTCTAGTCTGACTGTGTGTTCCACCATGCTGCTTCCCAGGTGTAGGAACAGGATTAAAGTCGGGTCCTAAAGCCTCCCTGAGAGCCCAGTCTGCTGGGATGGATGAGTCTTACCTGTCGAACAAGGAAATGGTGATTTTTTCTGCATCAATCAAGCATTTCCCTAATGCCAGGATTGGAAGACCTGTCTGGGCATCAGTTTCAACAGTGAGTGAAGTTGTGAGGTCCAAGGAAACAGAAAAGTCACCCTTGGAGCCAACCTTAGGCCTAAGAAAACAAGAGTCATACCAGACATAAGTCTAGAAAGCTTTGCAGGTTGCCCTGGTTTTCATTTATCTGAGTGAACTCAATGCATGGTGACTATGGGCAATGTCAACATTGTAACAGTAAAGTC
The DNA here is from genome assembly GCA_902168405.1 of Peromyscus aztecus. Taxonomy (NCBI): domain Eukaryota; kingdom Metazoa; phylum Chordata; class Mammalia; order Rodentia; family Cricetidae; genus Peromyscus; species Peromyscus aztecus. The sequence goes on along the minus strand of CABHPQ010053225.1, from coordinate 5,424 downwards.
AGTATGTTACACGTTATCTACAAAATTCACACATTTGTATAGGACTTCTATGGTTATGCATGTTTAGCACAGGTGAGATTTTTACTGGTCTGAGACTAATAACAAAATAATTGCTAATATTTGGTTATACCAATTACCTTTGGGCATCCATTTAAAGTATTATACCAGGGGATCGGGATCTGTCCCTGGTGCATGGGCAGGCTTTTTGGAGCCCAGTGCCTAGAGTGTGACACCTTGTGGGGAGGGGCTTGGACCTGCCTCAGCTGAGTGTGCCAGGCTCTGCTGACTCCCCAAGAAGGCCTTGACTTGGGGGAGGTGGGAATGAAGGGGGGGTTGGTGGGGAGGATAGGGGACGGGAAGAGGGGGAAATCTGTGGTTGGTATGTAAAGTGAATATAAAAGTCCTTAATAATAATAATAATAAAATTCATATTTTCCAAAAAATAAATAAAGTATTATACCTAGTTTAATCCATTTTATCATTACAACAGTGCTAGGAGGGAAATCACACTCTTTTTTTTAAATCAAGAAATCCTGGTCATAGAGAGGTTAAGTAACTGCCCCAGGATGTCATCTCTCATGACTTCATAAATACATCTAATTTATACCTCCCATCCCAGAGCTGGGCATAAAATCCTGGTTCTCAAACATGCTGGCCATGTGTTCTCTCTGAATGAAACCCCATCATCTAGTAATATCTTTTGCAGGGTGTTGACTGTATTTTCCTTAATCTCTCCTTTTAAATAAAAAAAACTTTAAAATTGTATTTCTTTTATTGATTACATCTAGCTCATATCTATAATTTTCATGTTCTTTGAGAGATCCTAGATCAAAAACTTAGTGGCAAGTGATTGAGGCAAATACTTGATGCTGACCTCTGACCTCCACAGGCACATGTCAATGCACAAGTGAAAATTTATATGCATGAATACACATGTGTACCACACCCACAAAAGTTCATTGGATAGGACATTTTTTGAAACAGCCTTAATATGACTAATTTTCACTACAATATTTTAAATTACCTGGTGGCATCCATTTAAAGTATTGTACCTGGTTTAATCCATTTTATTATTACGACAGTGCTACAAGGGAAATCACACTCTTTTTCATCAAGAAATCCTGGGCATAGAGAGGTTAAGTAACTGCCCCAGAATGTCACCTCTCATGGCTTCATAAATATATCTAATTTATACCCCATACCTCCGACCTTGTGATAGGACATTCTTTTGAAAGAGCCTTAATATGCCCAATTTTCACTAGACTATTTTAAATATTGGTATTTTGGGCTTCAGAGGCTTTTATGGATTAGGAACCCAGAACAGAGTCCACACAGAGGCTGGGAATTAAATGCCTACTCAAATTGGCTACATAACACTCTACCTTGTAAATACAAGGGACTAATACTCACAGAAACAGAGATGCATTCACAATTAGGGGCATATTCAGGTCCATGCCTTTGCCATCGGAAGACAGGCCAACTTGTAAGTCCAGGATTCGGAGATCATTGTTTCGCAACCTGCCCAAAATCAACATGTGCCCTCTTGCCATTCCTCCCTTGCAGCATTGTGCCTCTCCTCATCACCCGCTTGTCCTCACTACACCCTGTTCAGAAATGTGAGTCTCTACACTCTCAGGTGCAGCTGACAGAGTGAGGGAAAATAGGCAGCAGACACAGAACTTGAACCCAGGACTGTGTAACTCAAAACTCCATGAAACCACTGCTTGAGACTAAGGTGAATAAATTCCATGTTTTTTTCCTTTGAAGGAAGTTGGACTTTTACTTGCAGCTATATTTGAAGTACAAAAGTGTTATTCTTAGGGAAAGGTTTTAGGTACCAAGGTGCAGGTGGAGAGGAGGACAAATGGAACGTCTACCTTGAGCCTGAAATTACAGTCTGAGAACCCAGATGCATGAACTGTCGAATGCCTGTAGCCCTGCCTCAGACTTTCTCAAGCTCTAATGAGGCTTGCTTCAGAACTCCTCAGCTCTGTGGGGGAAGATGAGGCTTATCCACCTGTCTTTGACATTGAACAGTCAGGTAGTCCCTTTTCTGGAATCTAAGAAGCACCAACTCACCATAAACCATCCTGAGATGAAAGGAGTTTTAAGTCGTCAAGATTCAGTGTGTTGAAAGCTCCTAGAAGGCTGTTCTTGGCTAATGACCAATTCGTGGTTTTCTGAAGCAACCCCAGATCCAATTTCAGGTTCTGAGAGGCATCTATCAGAAACAATTATCAATAACTTCCCTGTACCACTAGAGAATGAGTTCTAATCCTCCTGGTCTCAGAGAAGTCAGTTTCCTTGTGCTGTTTCATTCAGTCTCTGCAACAACTCAGTGAGAAAGGATTGCCACCATCTCCACTGTATAGAAGAGGAACCTGAGACTCCTAAGGCTAGGAAATGTGTCTATACAACTGGGACATGCACTGTTTCCAGGCTACTTCATACCAATGGATATTAAGCAGATATCAAGAAAAACAATCAAGCAAATGGCCAAGCAAATGAAGTTGACTGTGCATACCTGCTTTCAGTGGTGATGTGAGGCTCTTTCCCTCTTATGAGATGCTCATGTGAGTTTGAGAAACTTAGTCAAACAATGGAGAGAATAAACTAAGAAACAGAAAAATCTAGAACCAAGGAAAAAACATAGAAGGCAAATATTGCCACGATCACTGAAATTGGAGAATAGGAGTCCCATGACAGCTTGGAATAAGGCCGGAGAATGGTAATTGACATTGGAATGGGGGGATAGAGTGTCCTAACAGAGGATATTGAGGGAACAAGCAGGGACTGAATAGAATAAATGTCATGTCCCAGAAGGTATGTATGAGTAATTGGGATGTTTGTGTAGAAAATGTATCTACTGTAAAAGAAAGAAATTATTAATTTAGGGATAAAACAAAATGAACCACCAACAACAGCAACAACAAAAAGGTCTTTTTTGTAAAATGAGTAATGGGTTAACATGATGCTTTAAAATATTGACTGTAACACAGTATTGCCTTCTAACTTCTCTACAGTTTGTAACCTGTTTCATTTCTCTGGGTGTAAAGCATTTTGGATTAGAATCATAATATTGTATATGTTTTGTTCCAGTTGTATACTGATATTTCAGTCCACCTTTTAGCTTTAGCTGCTGAAATCATACAAGATGAGAAGACTAGCTTTTGTTTCTGTAGACTGTTTTCCTCTTCTGTGTTGAGTATCTTTATGTGCTGTTGAAAAGATTTCACATCTTCCATTAATATTATATATATATTATATATTATATATATGATATATTATATATCATATATATATATAAACACCATTAATGGAATTCAGTGTGTGTGTATGTGACACACACAGGTACTTGAATTTTTTAAATAAACGCATTCAAGTATGACCATATACAATCTGTGTTTTCAATGCAGTGGTGAGACTGGAGAGATGGCTCAGCAGTTAAGAGTGCTTGCTGCTCTTGAAGAGGACTAGAGTTCAGTCCCAGCACCCTTGTTGAATAGTTCATAACCATCTATAACCCCAGGGGATCTGACACCATCTTCTGGCTTCTGGGGACACACACACACAGAGAGATAAACACACAAAAGATACCTAAGCATAAACAAAAATAAAATCTTAAAAAACAATTTTAATAAAACAAATGAAATGACAATACTGCATCTTGGCTCTGTGACGACAGGATCTACCTATTATAAGATGCAGATAAAGCCAACTTATCTTAGCATTGCTTAGATAATAGCTACATGTCACGACACCTCCCTAGGTAACCTTGAGCCTGACAGCCTTTCTCTCTGCTTTGGTTCCCCAGCCGTGGAATGAGAGGATGGCTCCTTTCTTCATCTTTGAAAGTTGCCCATACATTGACAAGGTTTGAAAGCAGCATGAGCAGAGCTTTCCTGATCCTATAAGAACTGTTCGTGAGTTAGCTTTGTTCTTCTAAAGCAGAGGACAGAGGTGCCATTAAATAGATAGTGGGGAGTTTATGCACATATAACCAGGTGGGTTGATGTCCTTCATTCCAGTCAGTCAACAAAGAGCAATAAGAAACAGTCAAGCAAACTACAGAAAAATATGCTAATAATTTTGACACAACATAATTTAGTTAAATTATGTAAGCCAGTATTAAAGATATGAAAAATGAGAGGAGAGTTAGGATTAGAGAAATGCAAAGTGAGATGAGTTACAACTTCTCATCTCTGATAATGACAACCCAGTTAAAGGTGTCCAGGTTAGTGCTTGCAAGGAAGAAGTGTCAGGGGACAGGCTCCCACAGACTGCTAGAGAAAGTGTGATATTCTAGAATACTTGTCAACAGCTACCATAATTTAAGATGCGCAGACTTCTTAAAATTTTGAAATCTCGATTTGATGAATTTATCCTGTGTGCATATTAACAAAACTGTATTAGGATATAGTGTCACAGCACTGTTTGTTTCTAAAATTATAAATGAGTGAGGCAGGAATTGAATGGCTGCACAATTCTGAGTGAGTCACCCATAAAGATCAACACTACCCCCTCCCAGCAGCCTCTGCTGTTGCAGGCATAGAGTTTATTAGAGTTTCTCATGGAACCAGCTAGCTCCCAGAGACAGGATTCAGAATGTTCAAATTATTTAGGTAACTAACAATATTACCAAAATCAGATTCTGAAGTCCCAGTGAGCAGGCTGCACAAGACAAGGCTCCCAAGTTGGAACATCTTTGGTCCTGACACCTGGATGGTCACAGGAGGAAGAAGAGGAAAGAACACACAGTGAATGCCTGTCACTCTCACACTTGACCTTTCTACAAGACTGATGTGTTTTTGTTCACATTAGGTAAGAAAAGGAACCAGCAGGGACGCTCACCCTCAGGAGTGGATAAAGACAGTGAGGCCAAGTGCATAAGGGAATTTTATTCAGCCATAAAGAAAACTTAAATCATGACATTTCAGGAAATGGATGGAAGTGGAAGTCATTGTTCTTAGAAAAATTAACCATATTCAGAAAGCCAAAATATCATATTTTTTGTTGTGTGCAAATGAGATTAAAATTTGTATATTAGCCTTTAGCACGGGGTGGGGATGGGAAAGAATAACAGGGGAGGGAGAGAGATAGGAACTAAGTATGTAGGTAAATACCAAAGCAAATAATACTACTTTGTATAGTGAATTTAATAATAATAGACATAACTACATACAGTTATAACTGAGGAAAAACAGCTAACTTGTTCTAGAGATGAGCAGCCAAGATCGGGAAGGGAGAGAAACTTTAGAGACACAGCCAGGTGTGGAGGGGCGGGGCTTGAAAAGCCAAACTGACTCCAGCCTGTGCCCTTTACACTCAGGTCCTTTGGGTTTGCTGCCTTCTCTGTTTGAAATGTATTACCTCCTTGCCTTGCCTGCTAAATCTGTTCTCTTGCTTCAGTAAAACTTCCATGAA
>CABHPQ010053217.1:0-28286 GCA_902168405.1 Peromyscus aztecus | reverse complement strand
ATATATATATATATATATCTTCCCATGATCCCTTGCTTTCTAACCTTAGGCTTCCTATAGAAGATTTTATCAGTTGTTTCTTCCAAATGTGTGCTCCATGATTGAGCCTTATGTCTTTTGGACTGCACTTGATCTTTCAAATATCAAAATCTCATGTGACAAGGAAGATGTGGCTGTGCATCTATGTGTAATGCCAGTGTACAGGTGAATAGAAATAGGATAATAATAGAGGCTTGCTGGCTACCATCATACATCTAGGTTCAGTGAGAAAACTTGCCTCAAAGGTAAAGGGAGAAGGTTACTGAGCAGGAAACTGGACATTGTCCTCTGGACTCCATGGTTCCTGCATGAGTTCTTGTTTCTGCAAACACACATGTACACATACACACACACACACACACACACACACACACAAGCACACACAAACACACAGGCACACATGCATACATGCATACACAGTTCAAACACAGAAACTTTTTAAAAGAATATGTTTATTATACATTACTATATTCCAATATTAAAAACAGTACTTCATAAATATTTCCAGCTTTCTTAGTCATAATTGAAAAAATGTATATATTTCAGGTGTACTTCCCAACTTGTTATACATCGTATCATAAACACATTGATCAAGTGGATCCATCACCACTTCACATAATGGCTCTTTACCTGTGAGAAGTGCACTAAGTACACACTTTCTTTCACACTCTTCAGCACAGCAGGGTAGTATTAATTGCTGACAATACTTTGCACATTACACCTTCAGAACTTCATTTTATAATTTAAAGTTTTTACCCTATGTGAAGAATACATGATTATTACCCTCTGCTCCATATCATATTGCATAATATAGTATCAGTTTATATTGATACCAAGCATACTCTTTGTTTCTGCTAGTTTCTGTTTTAATTCAGCATAGCAGTGACATCATATAGTACTCCTTGCTGTAAAACTTTGGTTTATTTCACTTACCTTGATGTCTATCATATTTATTTGTGTTTATTTTAAACGCAAGTGTTCTTACTTTTTAAGTATGTAGCTATTGTGATATATAATATTTTATTGAGTTTATGTATTGAAGCTCTAGTTTTTCCTTTAACATCATCATTATGTGTCGTTCTGGGAGCACAGACAGCTCTTTGAGGTGTCTCTTCTTTGGATATATACCCAGTAGTGAGATTATTAGACAATACAGTAATTCTTATTTAGTAACTTGAGGAGTTTCCATATCATATTCTATAACAATGTATTAAATTTTATTGATACCAATGTCACTTGAAGGTTTCAATCTCTATCTATCCCTTCTTCTCTTACGTTGTGTAGTTGAGAAACACTTATTCTATTAAAACATAGAGATTGAAGATAAGTTATGTTTAAAGTTTATGTATTTGTGAGCCCATCCATTTTTACATGAAATAATAAAAATATAAGAAAGACTAATTTTAGGATCATTGTAGAAAAATACATATATATGAAGGAAATGCTTTCAGAACTATGTAAACAGAAGTGAGAAAGGTGGTTTATGAAATAATTAATGATGGCTCATGTATGTGAGTAGTCATTCCTTAGCAGAGACAGATCTTTTGTGTGTTTTCCTTTTCAATTATTGTCCTCCGATAATTTACTGAACAGAGTTTTCCATTAAAATCCTTTCTGATTGATTGTCAGTAGACAAGCTTCAATCCCTCTTATCTTTAAATAACCTCCCTAGGCAAACAATAACAAGAGAGAGAAAGAAACTATTTGGGACCAAATAATAACATGTAGTATATATAGTGGGAAAGTCCTTGCCTTTGGTGGTTTTATAAATTCAATTTTCTTTTCTTGATTGAGATTGTTTCTCAGATATTAGTTTTTCAGAGGTATGAGAGGAGGACAGGACAAACTGATCATCTGTGGTAACTACACTTGCTAGTTGGTAAAAATAAATGATGAAATGTTCTAAACAGTGGGGCGATACCCCACTCTTTGTGTTAGAAGCCTGACTACAGTTACAATCCACATAGGTTCAATGTTTGTTTTGACTAATTTAATTATACTGAACAGCTGTGACTAAGTATGTGACAAATTCTAGAAAGTTACTTTATTCAACATACACTGTCGTGTTTCTTCTTTTTATCATCTATTGCTACCAACAGTTTTGGCATTTTCACTGACTAAAATTTCAGTTAGCACCTAAGGTTTTCTTAAATGCTATACGAGTTGTATTATAAGGTAGGCATAAAAACAAATTAATGACTACTTTCAGAATGTCTTACCCACGCTAAAAACAATATGTTGATAAATCATCAATAGAATTAAGACAGTACTCAAACTGAAATTAAAATTTCTATTACCTTGAACTCTCATTTTATTTCAGACCACACTTTTATGAAAGTAATATTAACAAGCTGGTTTAGCACATGGTTTTATTATAAACTGAAACATATGTTGATTTAAATTTTGTGTTGGCATATTCTTTGAAATATACTATTTCTCCATCATAAATTTCTGATTTTTGCTTTATAATTATGTCACCTTTTTGTATATATTTTTCTGCCATCTTCTGTTCCATACAATTTGCTTGTGACAATATGTCTGTCTTTTCTTTAAACAAATAGTTCTAAATACTCTGGTTCTCAGGGAATGTCTGGAAATATTTGAGTAGAGACTGGCATAACTTGAGAAGCAAGAATGTACCCAGTGGGCATAGTCTAGGGATGCTATTAAATGTCCTGAAGCATACAGGACAGTCCTCAGAGAATAAAGTTTCCTAACCCAGCATATCAGGATTGCCAGAGGCAAGACAGTCTTATTGAATGTGAATTGGCAGCCATTTTACTAAGCTATTTTTTCTCTATTTGATTTTATTGAATTCATTCTCCTTTTTTGACAAAAAAAATTTGATTCATCTCTCAGCTCCTTTTTGATTCTGTATTTTTCAAATTATAACTACAATTTGAATAGAGGGCATTGTCTTTGCTATGTCTTAATTAAGACCACTCCAGATCTGTAATAAAGATTCAGCTCTGCTCATTATATGTTTTCAATTCTATGTGGATAGTGAAAGAAACTTGTATTTAATTAGCTACTCTGTGTAGTGTAAAGGTGTTAATTGCTAGAAATGTGTGGGGTTTTCAAAATCTCCATTTAAAGACTTTAAATTACTGCCACCTAAAATGCATTTTCTTGTGTGAAACAGGCAAAGGAGATGGTTTGCAAGAGATCATTATGAGACAATTCTGAAAAGTGCTGAGCCTTTACTCCTAAGAGGTTCCACATTTACCAAAGACCCTGAGAGAACAGGACATGTCAAAACCTTTTATTCAAGTTAATCCGTCTTTGGAAAGAAAGGTGTCTCTTTTATTTTTAACAAACAGATTTCCTTTTACCCTTTGAAAGTATTTAGATCTTATCTGAATTAAAAAGAAACTTAGTATTGCAAACGGCTTACATGTATAAGAAGGAACACATTTGTTCTAAGCATAAGAGTCATAGGCAATTTTTGCTGGCACGCAATTTAATTCCAAGAACTTTGCTTTTTGTTTCAGTTTTATCTATTTTCTCTAAATCTTCCATTAGATTCTTTTTATTAGTAGAGTGAATTTATCTCTTTTTCCACTAAAGAATCATGAATTGCATATAAGCTTTTGGAGGTAGCATAGTGGTTAAAATTCACTTGCCAAGAAAACTTGAGAACCAGTGTTTCAACTCCCCCAGAACCCAGGTGAATGCCAGGTTGGGTGTGCTGACCTACCTAGAACCCCATGGGCTTGGAAAACTGACCTGAAGATCCTTGGAGCAAGCTGTCTAGCTAAACTGATCAGACTGGGAAGCTCTGGGGTCTTTGTGAAGAACATTCCCACAAAGAATAAGGAGGAAAACAAAGATCAGTCTTAGGCTTTCAAGTCAATGTGCACAGGTCTGCACATTCATCAACACATGTGTGGGACCATGCATTCACATATGTATAGATACACTATATTATATGAAGAAAATAGATACTATGTTTACATGTATGCATTCTACCTTCATGGTTTGATAGAAAATATTTGAAACATTTACATCTTTATTAGCCATAAGCAGATTTTTCTTGTCATTTCTGAAACAGTACAGTGCAACATCTCATTACATCATTTCTAGTGTACTAAGTATTACATGTAATATAAAGATGAGTTAAATTACGTGAGAGAATAAGCTGTAGTCATTCGTCTGTCACCTTCTACAAGTTTCTAAAACATTCACATATTTGAGTATCTGTCAGGGGCTTTGGACCTAGTCATAATAGGTAACGTGGGACAAGTACATACATAGGTGTGTATTTGCATGCTGTATATATCTTTTTCATTTTTCCTTTGTGCTTTTTCTATGTTTTGTAAGTGATTTTCCCTATAATTATTCCAGTTTGGAAATACTGATACTACCTTTTCTGCTTCCCCATTTGCATCCAGATGACAATTTTGCAACATGGCAAATAGACACACATATTTTAGTCCATGAGGTTAAATTAAAATTTAGGATGCTCTAAACCATATGCTTTCTGACCTAGCTGAGAAATTTAATTGCAGCTCTGAAAGTTTCTGTCAGTTATGATTTTTATGGCTTATTTTTGTAATAACATATTCTAGGCTGAAGATGCAGCTCAGCTGGTAGAGTGTTTGCCTAGCATACATAGCTCCCTGGGTTCTGTCTCAACACTCTATAACATGAGCACTGTGAACTAACCTGAAATCCTAGCATGCTGGTGTTAGAGCCAGGAGAACTGGGAACTTACTGCTCATCTTTGACTTCACAGTGCATTCAAGACAAGCATGAGATGTATAAAGGATATTCACAATTACAGCTTAAAGATTCTCTGCCAGTTGTTGCAGCCCATGCTCGTAAACACCGAATTATGAAGTGGAGCCAAGAAAATCAGGAATTCCAGATAATATTTAGCTACATGCTGAGTTTGAGGCTAGCTTGAACTGGAAGATGGTCTACTCAAAATGGGTTCTACTTTGTCTTCTTTGGGCTTAGTGATTTCAGTCTTATCACCAAAGTTTGCTTGTAAGTGCCAAGAAATCACACACATGAAAGAAAGAAAGAAAGAAAGAAAGAAAGAAAGAAAGAAAGAAAGAAAGAAAGAAAGAAAGAAAGAAAGAAAGAAAGAAAAAGAAAGGAAGGAAGGAAGGAAGGAAGGAAGGAAGGAAGGAAGGAAGGAAGGGAAGAAGGGAGGAAGGGAGGAAGGGAGGAAGAAAGGAGAGAGAAAAATGCCTGTAAAAAGTATATTTTCAGGCAAGAGAAATTGAAAATCCATACATTACTTCATGGATGCCATGGCTTGGATAACATCTTACTACAGGATTATAAATTCGGGAAGATACAGAATGAAGACTTCACAGATAGTCTATGACATGTTCATTCATTCCTTATTCACTAAACATTAATTTATTAAAGTTTAGGCACTAAGTTACAGGCTGAAGCCAGCTGTCTGAGGATGGAAAGTGTTGATGTTGGTAAGGAAGAAATGGAAAGATCAATTAGTTCAGTAGAAGATTCACCTGGTACGTGTGGGATGGAGATGACTCTGCTCCTTGAGAATGCAGGTGTCTTCAAATATTAAGTACTGATGTTACAAATGTAGAACAGACAGAGGTGGCTGAACGACACAGACCAGGAATCATGGCCTGGAAGTAAGGCATCGAAGAGCCAACATCTCTTTGAGGAACTTAAAGCTAAAAATTCTCTGGCTTGTCTAGTAAGCTGTCTTTCAAGACTAAATTATAAAAAAAAAGTAGAGACGAGATAAAGCTATTCTATTGGAAATGAAATTAACTTTTAATGTTTCTTCTTAATGATATGCAACAAACATTAAACCCTGCTGTCAAGAAAGTAGATTTGTTCTTTTGCTTTAATATATATATATATATAATACATACGTGTTATATTTAATGTATATTTATATATATATAGTTACCATTAATATGAGAATCTGTAGAAAATAAAACCATACGTGAAAGAGGCAGATTAATAATCACGAATGAAACAACATCAAAAGGGGTAGGAAGGGGGTTTGTGGTAGACTGCTTCCCTAAGATGAGTGAGGCCCTGTATTTGATATCCAACACCTCAAAACAAAGCAAGGAGACACAAATGGAAACTTCAAGTTCAACATAATCATTTAGCACACAAATATTGCATTTTGTAGATGGGCATATGTAGGTAACTCTTACTTATGTCCAAATAATGTGATACTCATTTAGTCTCATTTAACTTCTTACCTGGGTCAGTGGAAGCCATACCTCTCTCTTCCCCTCCTCACTCCATCCCTCTCCCCTTGCTTTATTGGTTATAGCCAATTGTAAGACTATTGATATTAAATATTTAGCAATATTGGTAATGTCCCTCATGGGAACTATGATCAAGAAAGCTAAAACTTTCTCCCAGTTTAATTGCAAACTCTCATCTCTACCATCCATAGTTATTGCTGCCCTAGGGTAAATTTGCATATACTGCATTTGCAAATGTATGCTTTAAGAAAACACACTTGAACTTTTGCTTCAACATTTCACAATAAAAGTAAGTACAGTTGGCATTCCCTATCTCCAGGTTCCATTTCATAAGGTGTATTTCTTGATGACCAGCTGATCAGATAAGCAAAAACGTATGTGTCAGCCAACAACACTTTTTAACGTTATCCTCTAAAGCATACAGTATGGTAACTAACTGATTCATATTTGTCCTATATTTACTGCTGTAAGTGTATAGGAGGGCAAAAGGTAAGCTCTGTGCAAATATTATGCCAGTTAACAGAATGCAACTGAGCATAACCAGAGAACTTTGGTGTCCATGGTGTTTCCCAGTCTTGGAACCCAACCTGCAATGGTTTCCAGTAAGACTGTGCTGTTTCAGAATTCTTCATAAGTAATCTACTAAGCAGAGTCCCATAATATCTATAAATATGACTTACTGGGATACAGTTAGCATGATTTTGTTTTCATACTTGCAATATTTTCATATATTGCTATTTAAAATGAATACTCTCCATTCCCTTCCTCATAACTCATCAACACAACTTTTTCTGAAGAATCTTATCACCATAATTACAATACAGCTCAAAAGAAGGCTTAGGCACTTTTTGGAAAGCCAAGCCAGGAGTTAAAAACCACAGCATCAAATTCCCCAAGCACCTGCATGGATTCTCCACTGTACTGTATTTGTATCAGTGTGGCTATGGCACCTGTACTCATTCACACGTAAGATACTTACTATAGACGGTCACCCCCTCAGCTGCATTTGACTCAGGCAAGGTACTCACCCTAGTAAGCCCTAGATTCCAAGAATAGAACACAATCAAACATTTCATAGCAAATCTGCTATTGTTATAAACTGACTAATGGCCCTTTAAAACATCCAGAGAATAATACACTTGAGTGTTCTTATCACATACCAGAAGGTAAATAAAACAAACAAACAAACAAACAAAAAACAAATAAAACAGTTGAGAGGTAAATACCAGGATAGGTGGCCCATGCTAACTATTAAGAGATAGAGGCAGTTTTATGAATACATTGCTATTTAGACTAGGTAGAAAAATTCTGTGAGAAAAAAAATATAAAAATAAGAGGGAATGGGGGTGTGGAGTGAAAATTCATTGCTCAAGTATATCTACAACTGCTCTTGTGTATCAGAGCAGTTGGAAACGGCAAGAGATCAGAAAGCTCTTCATGCAGATTACATGCTATAGGTATGGACTTGTGCAATTAGGCTTGTGTAATTAATCTTGCACAGTGAGCTCTGATTATCCTTCACAATCTCTGTCTTTGTTGTGGCTCTATGAGCTCTCACCCTAGCCTTTCCTGTTCAACACACACTACTCTCTGTTCTTAGTTCGCAGTCCTGGAACGCTTCTTATCCAGGGGTTTTTTAGATTTTGAAAATTTATAAAGTCTAAAGTATCTTCTGAGCCTGTGAATCTAGCAAGCATAGTAGACTAAAGGTATCCCCCAAGATCTTGTTTTGCTTGTACCCTAAGGTTATGGTTGATTTCTTCATGCTTTTTAAGATTCTTGGGCATATATAATGAGATGAGTTCCAGAGAGGAGACACTATCTGCAAAGGTTCAGCTGTCACAATTTTCAATGCATCAGTCTCTGAAGATTGGCATTTTCTTAGGATGGGATCCGGTAATGCCACATCATTTTCTTCTTTGAGTGTTTATCTCATGTGTTCTTACAACTGAACAACAACAATGACAAGGTAAAGTAAACGGAAGATGCCGCTAGGCCATGGCTTGTGGATGCCTCCCAGCTTACCACTTTTGTCCAATCTTTCTCATTCTGGGTCTCTTTAAGACAAGTTCTCAGGGTCTCCCAATGAAAATGATTTTTTGAACTTTTTTTTAATAATGCAAGAATGTGTATTTATATATCAAAAATCCTTTGGACATTCCTTGTCTTGGCATTGGACATGCTGGACATATTCTTATGTAATTTCTTTCTCATTTATTCTAGGTATTTTGACTAATATCCATAGAAATTTTGCCTTGTGATTTCCACTAATATGAATTTGAGAAACGGATCATTATGAAAATCAAAGAAAAAAAATGCTATGTAGTACTTGAGACCATCTTTCATTTAAAATGGGTCTCTTTAATTGAATTGAATGTAGTTGACTGAATGGCTTTGTTCCTGGTATATTTTACCTTTTATTTCATAGCTTACCTGTACATGTTTATGACTTAATTTATTTTCTCTTAATATTGATCATTTAAATTATGCAATTTGGAACTTGGTTGTAGCACAGTGGACAAGAGCTTATCTACTATGCACAGAGCCTTGGGCAAGATCTGTAGCTCTACAAAAATTAATGAATTAATTAAATCTGTAATTATATCATAGCCACTGCATGTTTTGATAGATTGGGTTTATGAAATATCTCCCCAAAGTGAAGTACACTTTAATTTGCAACTCGCTCATTACATAGTCCTCGAGATAATAAAAAAAATATTAACCAGGATAGCATTTGACTAATAATTTAAGAATTATTTTTGCCCATCAAAACACATCCAAGAGGTGCTTCAGGAGATCTCCAGTGGGCAACTAGTGTGATGAACATTTTAAAATATTCTGTTTTGGTAATTTGTTTTTGAAATGTTCATTTCCTGAGCTTCAACATAGAAAAAGAATAATTAATGACTTATTTTCAGAAATAATACATTTTTTATTAAAAATCGGGTGGTTCATTGACAAATTTCATGCAAACAAACAAATAAAATGATCTGCTTACTTCAGTTTTTACAATTCAGTTGCTTCTGCTAATAGTTCTAAAATCTGAATTCAGTCATAGCAAAGTTCAATAGTTAAAGATTAACAAGGCTGTCAAAAAATGTTTTTCTTTTCTTCTTTTTCTTTTATTATTTTTGACTGAAACAAAACAGATGGTGTGGTAGTCATTTAAATTTTAGATTAGTTTAGTTGAGTTTGTATCATAGGCTCTATTAGAAACACAGGACTTAAGATGGAGCTATGCAGGTCACATAAATACTTTCGAGGGTCACAAAAGCTGTAATCACTGGAGTCTTTTTTTTTTTTTTCAAGACAGGGGTTCCTCTGTGTGGTTTTGGTTCCTGTCTTGGATCTCACTCTGTAGACCAGGCTGGCTTTGCACTCACAGAGATCCTCCTGGCTCTGCCTCCTGAGTGCTGGGATTAAAGACATGCTCCACCACTGTCAGGCAGATCACTGGAGTCTTACAGATGGGAACAGAACTGTCCTGGGCAGGAGTGATGGTGAAGGCTAAAAAGACTGGTATCTACACAGGACACACTAAGACCAAGGTCCTGCACAAAGGAGATTTATTTGTCCAAAAGGGACAAAAGGCAGGGGTAAGAGACAAAGACAGGAGAGAGAGGACAGGGAAGAAGATTAAAGAGGGAAAGAAAAGGGGGAACCGACATTTGCCCTGGAAGACTGCCTCTGGATAGAGAGGAGAAAGACATAGCCCATAGGCAAATGGCAGCTTATAAAAGTAAAAGCAGAAGCCCTTTTCTAGGATGAGTTGGTTAATTTTGATTCATGTTAATTAGGGCAGCCAAAAAGAGGCTTTTGATTGTTGGACTTCAATAATCTGGTAGCTGAATTTTGGTAGTCAGCCTCAGGGGAAGGAAGTGGCAAAATAAGGGAATAGACCTTAGCGCCTAGCTTTAAGAATGTAATCTAATGATTTTTAACAAGAAATAACAAATGGGGGTGTGGCAAGGCCTGCCAGAGCCATATTTGCCTTTCTTAGGCCTGCTGGCATCCCTTCAAAGATTGGAATCACTACGAGTATAGTAAAGTTGATTCCTTAGGGAGAATGGAGAGGCGGGATGGGGAGGGAGGGTGGATCACGGAGCAACTGTGAAAGCCTAGGACTAACTGGTACTTTTTAGTCAACATCAGATCAATATGAATCAAAGTGGTAGAAAACATTGAGTATTTAGTCCAATGCCAGAAGAAAAGATTACTGGTAATTAAAACCTACCCTACAGGGCTTGTGTGTCTTTACTGACAAAACCTGGACAAACAAGGAAAACCAGGGAATGAGTACGTGTCTAGAGTCTGAAGAAAGCTAGAGACCCTTTCTTTATTCTGCAAGATGGGAGGGAAGTTTAGAAGGCTCTATGGACTGGCCTGATCAAAGCACTCTGTCCATGCAGAAAGCAGGTTGTGGAGTTAACAAAAAGGAAAAATCAATGTTCCAATTTTTCACAAAATTATTGTGGTGAAACATGCATGAATAAAGAGAACAGAAGGAGAACACAACAGAACAGACAACTCCTATTACTATGGGCTGAATGCTTGAAAAAAATTGAGTATGTTTTGCTTCAGAAGGAGTGTTTTCGTACCATTTCCTTTAGTACATTACCACGTGATTTTGAGTGAGAAAGGGATGACACTGCTGTGTGGGCGGCAGTTTTTGCTCACATTGTAAAGCATTCAAAGTAAACAGGATTTCATTCAAACAATGTAACAGAGGTTGCTAAAATGGTAACTATCTTGTTTCTGAATGGCTTGACACAAAGAATAAATATCAGGCAAAACACCCTGAAGGAAAATTGAGAATGTATAGCGATTTGAGTTTAATAATTACAAGCATGCTAATTCAGCCTCTTAGACTATGTGTTTAGGTTTAAATTTCCTAGGGATTATAATCCTGCCTTCAGGGACTACCAAATCCTCAGTTTTTATCAGATAGCCCCTGCCTTTCTCCTTTATCTCTTTTCCTTTCATAGTTTCCCTTTCTTCTTTTTTCTCTGTCCTCTCTTTTGTCTTTCTTCTCTGTCCTTGACTCTATTGTGATATTGTGATGGTCACTGATTTTAAGGCAACATATATAGAACTTTAGATCCAATCTCTAGACCATTTTTAATGTAATGACATAATTATAACATTAATGATGGGATTGTTTTGTTTCTGTTATTCATTTCCTCTGGTTAGTGTGTGTGTGTGTGTGTGTGTGTGTGTGTGTGTGTGTGTGTGTGTGTGTGTGTGTGTGTGTGTGTGAGAGAGAGAGAGAGAGAGAGAGAGAGAGAGAGAGAGAGGGGGGGAGGGAGGGAGGGAAAGAGGGAGGAAAGGAGAAAAAGAGGGAAGAATGGATGGAGGGAGATGCATCTGTGTGTGAATCATGAAAGGAGGAAATAATCATGGCATGGCTGTTGTCCCATGTATTCTGCACTGTCTCCCAAATTATTTGCATTAATTGTCTACCATCTTTGGAGCTGTATATGATTGTTATCAACTTCTGTCTTACAATAACAGAAAATGAGTCTCAGAGAACTTCAATGACACCAGCAACTTCATCAGTCAGTAAAGAAAGTAGTGATCCACATTTATCCCTCCAGTTCAAAGCCATGTCCATGGCAGAAATCTTAAGAATGTGGCTGAGCAGAGATGATGCGGACAGCATATCTCCTGATTTTCATTTCCTTAGTCTAGGTATTTTTGGTACAAGTTTTCCTGAGACTTGGTCTTTGTGTCTTTTTGATACACTTGGCACATTACGAGTGAGTGCGCACTTTCATGTCCTCAAATTTGGAAGCATATACTTATTGAAAATTGTCCAGTTATCAGTTGTGAAACACACATTTGAGTAAATTTGATGAGGATATCTACATTTCCCAAAATGTGTGATTCATTTTCTCCACTTAAGCATTAATGATGTCGAAATGTACAGTCTGAGGGAACTTGGATTTAGAAAACAGTTCCTCTATTATGTCTCTAAACATCTCTGAAATTTGGGACTAACTTTTAACATGTATTGGATTCAGCTTCCCTATGAATAATGTGAGGTTGTCTAGGTGGTTTATCAGGTTGCTCTACCTGCTAATATTCTACTGATACTTAAATAGCAAGAACACAGGTTTAACATGCATCTATATCTACAAGTTATAATTGTCACCACTTAACCAGCTCTTATAAAGACACACCTCTGTCTCAAGAGAATGCGGTTTCTTATGCTTTCCTAGACCTTTCCCCTCCACAGAGAAGTAGAACATGATGTCCTCATGTGTTCAATGAATAAATACTTTTAGCTTTCACCGCACATAAGAACATTGCATTCTGTTCCAGTTCTACCCCTTTATGGCAGATTGTACTAGCTTTGTTTCTGAAACTCTAAGCTGTGCCTATGAGTAAGTTTTAATTTATGGCCAGAATATTTTGTGTTCTGGGTTATTTATGCAGAATTTGCTGATCACTCCAGCTATTGCTTCATGGTACTCAGAGTGATGTTTTGTTTTCATGAACCCATTTAGTATTCTATGCTGGGATGTTCTAGGCAGGCTCACTGAAGAGTTAAGGGCTAATTGAATATCTGTGCTATGATCAGAATGGCTGAAGTACATAGTGCCCAGTACTCATATAAATGAAGCAGTGAAAGGAGAATTTATTTTAAAACCAAAAATTTTAAAAAGAAATTATTTAGTATCTTTCCTCTCCAGAAGTAAACTACAGTGGAAAAAGGAATTGGAACTAGTAAGAGAAAATTTTCCAGATACTAAAGAAGGAACTTGATGGCTTGATTTTTTTCTGCTTAGAGTTCTCTAGTAGGCTAAATTCCCTTTCCTCTCATGTTAAGCAATGGCACCACAAGAATCCTTCTTGCAAATAGTACAGTTCAAAAGTTTCTTAGGATGTGAACATGTTATTGGATACATTTTCTTTCTTAGGAAAATAGCCTTACTGATAGACAGTAGCATTCTCTTTTTTTTATTTTTTAATGCAACACTTCTAAAATATAGTCATTTCTTCCAAGACAGCAAAAGAAGTTCTCTTAGAAGCTGATGTTTGACAACTCACAAGGAACTCAGGCACTCATGCCCACTTTTTCCTATGGATTTCCATCGTAACAATGTAGATGTAACGAACTGTCTTATTAAATAAGAAACACAGAGCCAATGTAAAGATAAAAGCCCAAGAGGTCAGAGCTAAGAGCCTTACCCGCGTGCTGCTGGCTAGCCTCTTCCGCCAAGAGACCTCTCAGAAAAGGGAGCTACTTCCTGTGCGTTCGTCTTTAAATAGAATTCTGTTCTGCCTTCTCATTGGTCATAAACCCAACTACATGACTGCCTCATCACTGCCTGTCTGTACAGACCTCCAGAAACACATTGGAGTGTGTGTCTCCAATGCTGGCTGTATCCTTGAACACACAGAGATCTACCTAGTTCTACTTACCAAGTGCTGGGATTAAAGGCGCGCACCACCACGGCCCTGACTTTCGCTATGGCTTGCTAATAGCTCTGACCCCTAGGCAACTTTATTTATTAACATACAAATAAAATCACATTTCAGTACAAATAAAATACCACTATATAACACCTTGTGTGCTTTACAGGGTTCTTTTAGGCTCTGGTTCCTTCTGATCCAGCAATTCATCCTTTCTCAGCATTACTTTTTACCTTTTACATTATTGATTCAAAAATTTCCTTCCCAAATCTGTATTCATTTTATTTGATTACTTCATGTTTGATTCATCACCACATACCCAAGTTTCTCCCTCATATTTTTCAGAATGGTGATTCATGTTATACTAACTTAAATTTCTCATAAATCACCTTTCATCTTTTTCCCACATACCAACATCTTTACTACATTTTAAATCTCAATTTTACTGTTTTCTGTTCTATTTAAATACTATGACTTTTATGATTCTATCTCTTACCACTATGCATATTTCTTGGTCTTTTCTCTTATGTCTTGCCATAGGCCCATTTTTTTTCTAATCTCCTGTTCATTACTTTCAATGTGTTAAAGGTACTATCAGCAAATCTTTTTAGGGAAAATAATAAGAAATATGATGATATTTTTGGCTATTCCATGTTTTGTAAAACCTGTTTTTGTTTAAGATTGTCTTCTACTCTATAAAAGTATATTGTGCTCAACATTTCCATCGTCAACTTTGGCTAAATGAAATGCTAAGCTTTTTAGAATATTGGTCCCCATTCCAGAAATCAAGGAGGAGAGATTAACCAAGCATCATTTGGGATTCTACTATTGCAGACTTTAATGAGCCATGGGATATAAACATATGAAACCAACCCTTCCCCTGTCCTGTATTGTTCACTTTGGGAACTGATTGCAATGTACTTGGATCTTTTATGTTTTTCAAGTTTTTTTTTTTATTCCTAGCATTGGGAAATGAGGTTGAAAAAAGGCAGGTCCTCACACACACTGATAAATCCTGAGGAATAATGCCCACCCCTTAACTTATGGCTTTATCAAAAAGTAGACATCTAATTATGAGAAAGAAAGCTGTGCTTAGGAAGAGGTGAGGACACACATCAATTCTACAAATCTGCTCCCACCACCATACAGAGAATTCTTCCCTGCAAGAAAATTTATTTCTGTAGTAATCATGGCTGATGTATTCCCAACAGAAACCAGAAACATCCAAATTTGAGTGAAGAACAGCTGGGTCTCTTTTATGCCATCAAAATTTGGACTAGGGTTTTCTAAAAACAACAGAGCCTGTTCTCATGCTCTTTCAAGTCTAAGTCTCTCTGCTTCAGACTCTCTGTGAAATATGCCCCCTGCTCATCACTTTGCTGTGGCCATGTGGAATACCACATGAGCCACCCTGACTCCTTTCTCCAGTTTTCATTCTCCAGTACTTAGTTCTTTACATCAGCTCTAAGTGCAGGTCCCTGCCTGAGCTCACACACTTGATGCACTTCTTTTTATTTCTCAAGGACTTCATTGTGGAAGCCACCTATTATATCTACTTTTCTCCTTTTTTGCCCTCACACCCTAAAGGCAGAAAAGCTCCAGCTATCTCCCATACTCACTTTTCATATGACAGAAAACTCTATGAGATTAGGAATTGGGCCTTTGCCTTGCTTTGCACTTCTTAGAATGCCCAAGGTAATGAAGTACAAGTGTAGCAGAACTTGGTTGAACCATGGATGAAATGTTTTGAGAATAAATTAATGAGTATTTTAATAATACCTATAAAAATCGAGTAGGAAGGCTTCTATAATAATTTGAATAGTAATTAGTACATAGGAATTTAGAATTTAATAGAGATGAAATAAATTCCTAACAATAGTAATATATAATCTTAAAAGTTGAAGCTTACTCAAAGAGACAAACATATATGATTCGAATGTGGAAAATATATTTAGGATAATTAACTGATGAGAGTAGTGATTACAAAATGTAGTGAAATGAATTACATTTTTGGTTTTTTGTTATGTGATGCTGTGTTGGTCTTTGGTTTGTTGAATAACAAAAAATATATTTTTTAAAAATTTTCTTCTGAAATCTGGAACTACTATTTCCCAGGTGAATATTGGCACTTTATGAAATATGATTGGAGGTACTGGATACTGCAGAGAAGGAAAGTGTGTGTTTTGAGTAGTAATTTAGTTATCTTGATGAATGCTTCCTTTGTAGTTGAAAAGAGACAGTTCCAAAAGATTAACCTCAAAGAAAAGGAAGAGATGGATAGAGCATCTGTGTAAGCACTGCATAATTGCAAGAAAGTGGTTCATAGAAATACCTTAAATTGAGTGAGATAAACATCAGAAATATTGTGTTTTTAGTTTACAACAGTCACTATTTCTATTTCCCCCGTATCCTGTTATGTTTTATTTTTTTCAATTCTACTCAAAACTAAAGAAGCACAAATACAAGAATGATTTCAATGGAATATCCTAAAACTCATGCTTGCCCCATATTTTGCATTCATAGTTTGTATCTTTATTATAGTAACTTTGTTCATATTGTTCATCTTCTCTATCAATCATCTTACTACTTGAGAATGGTTCTAAAATCTAGCTTCAACACAATAAATTTATAATAAAGTATATAAAGGAGAAAATGCTGTAGATATGGCTGGAGAGCTTACAAAAGGAGAAAGAAAGATCCTGTGTTAGTGTCATCTAGATGGGGGATCGGGTGGTAAGAGCAGCCAATCAACCGAGGTGCACTTGAAACCTGACCATACCTATCTATAGTTTCTCTTTCTATTTCATCATATCAGGGCAGCACTGAGTGGCCTGGACAGAGATTTTATAGTCTCCAAATATGTATATTTTGGCTGCTTCCAGTAAAATACTGCTGGCCTGGCATTAGTGTAGTGAAGGGAGGTAGGTGGAGATCTTTGAGGATTCTGACAGGTTCCTGTACCGAGCCCCCAGGGCTTGACAAAGACTGGCTGAATGCTTATCTCCAGAGAGCAGGCTCATTCCTGCATACAATGCATGTTTGAAACAATGTTAGTAAACTTTTCAGAGCTTGTCAAATCAATTACTGTGATTCTTCCACCTTTTATTTCAAAGGAAAAGAATACAGTTATATTTTTGTGTGACTTTCAAAGAGTGGCATTTACATTATTTCTTTTCAGAATATTGAATTTTTCTGTGGCTCCATTTTCAGTGATATTTTAAAATTTATGTGGGAACTAGAAGTAAATATTATCTGGAGTGTGTTTTCATATGAAATGTAATCATCACTATATTCCATTCCATTTATCTGATCTCTTATAATTACATAATATATCAGACCAAGAAAGATGTGCTCTAATTGCCTTCCTTCACTTGCCTTGAGGTGCTGACCATTGCTGAATGGTGCCTGTGCACACAGTCGGACTTTCCATTTTAATCTCTTAGCAGTAAACGAAAGCCCCTAAGCTCATATAATGAAACGTGTAGTGTCTCTTATTTTGAATATGACTGGCATTTTATTCATGCATCCTTGCTTTCTGTGTGCCTGGCTTAACACAGTATTATTTACTAATGGTTATAGAAAAATAAAAGGGAGTTGTACCTCCTTTTTATCTGACTTTACTCTGTTCTTCAATATAACAAAATATAAATAAAAGGAAAATGAACTTTGAGGTTTTTTATTGTTTGTTCCTCATCAGTGCGGTTTTGTTTTCCTATGTATTCCCCCCAAGACACATTCAAAACTATTTGCATTGCCCTTGTTTGACTTACACACACCCTTATAAATAGTGTTTATCACAGTTATTGAAATCTGGATTATGTTAAATTGAATCCATGCTCTCCTGGGTTCATTCTATGGTTCCCCATCAGACTTACAGGGGGAAAAAGGGTCTTTCTGGTCTTAAAGTGTCCTTCTGGTGGATTGTTTCCTTGGTGTGTTGTGAATTCAAAGGCGATTTATTTTTATTTGAGATTTCATACCTGCATATATTTTGATCAATCTATACTTCATTCTGTCCCTCACAATTTTCCTATTCTACCCCACCATCACTTTCCATACCCAGCTTTATGCATTCTTTGTTAACTTCCCTTAAGTCACTTGGTGTTGTCTACAGGTGCAATGGTTGTAGGACCATCTCCTGGGGCATAAGTAGCCTCTGATGTCCCACATCCCTGAGAAATTCAGCTCTCTTCATTTAGGAATGTGAATTTGTTTTGGAGTCCCATGATGTTATGCTCTAACATCTGGAGACACATTTGAAATGACTTGATTTCTTTCAGAATCACAGGTGCATGTTTCTTCTACCTGAAAGTTTATAGTGTTCTTTATTCTTTATATTTAATAACAATCTTAAAGGATGTTTGAGTGGTTCATATGCATTAAATTTATATTACTTACAATGAAAGATTCTACAGTGCATTTAGATGATCAACCCATATTGTATCAACTCAGTAACTGCTAAACCTAGGGCCAGAAACCTGTTCCTATATGATTTCTCCTTCAGTTTTGTTGCAAATCTTTCCTCCTATCAATTTTACTACAATGTGAATGCATCTGTGCTAATAGCAAATATCATTTTAGATAAAGCTTACAATTGTTTAAACTCATGTCACTAATATGGTGGAGGGAAGAATTCTGAGTCTTCTTATAAAGGAAGAATGCCTGTGAAACATATAGCTTTCACTGAGTATATAATCCACTGTATTCTAGTTAGATGGAATCAAGAAGAAGTTGGGGTTTAGCATTTTGCTTCCACCTTCTCTGCTCTAAGTGGGTTAGCAGAATGGAAGGTGGGAGGCAGAAGACATGGTGAACACAACTACTTAAAATAGGTAATGTGAGCCCAGAGGGAGCAGAAAAGATGTCCACAATTGTCACAAAATAGACAGGGTTGGAAACTGTGCAACACCAAAAGGAGAGAGCCTTATAAGATTCATACCACACCCCTGTTAGGTTCTGAGTAGGTGTCTAAACAGACCATATCAATCTGCAGTAATCTTTTTTTTTTATTAAGAATTTTTTTATTCATTTTATATACCAATCACAGATCCCCCTCTTCCCTCCTCCAACCCCTCCAATCTCCCTCCCCAACTCCCACCCATTCCCTCCTACAAGAATGTAAGTCCTCCCATGGAGAGTCAGCAGAGTCTGGAACATTGAGTAGAGGCAGGTTCACGCCCTCCCCCTGCCTCAAGGCTGTGTGAGGTTTCCCACCATAGATAGTGGACTCCAAAAAGCCAGCTCATGCACTAGGGATGGATTCTGATCCTACTGCCAGGGAGCCCTTTAAACAGATCAAGCAACAGAACTGTCTTGGTTGTCCATAGCTACTATGAAGAAAATGGCAGACTCCCTACCAAGAGCCTGTTTACGAATTTGTAATGCTCTTATTGATTCATGAAATTGTGTATTCCAGAATAGCAGACTACCTAATTCAATTTTCATTTCCCCAAGGACGTGTACAGGTTCAGGCTGCCAGTCTCATGGACATCAAAGGGACACCATTTGATGGTATAATGAGTAAACATTAACTAAGTTCATCCATCCTCCTTCTACTGTGCCCACATTCCTGGAGTCCTGAAAACATTCCTAAAAATACAAAAACATGCCTGTCCCCTTGCTGCCAATAATCAGTGTGTGGGTGACTACGTTGTAAAGCACACATTCTGAAACCTCCCCTTCCTCTGAAAACCATAGGAAGGGATTCTCATATTCCACAGGGTCTGAATGTTCTGTAAAGACACCATCGTACCCTCTTTCCACAGTGTTAATACCTTTCCTAATAAATCCTTTACCCCAAATGGCAACCTTTGAAACCCAAACCCAAGACCCTTTTGAATATTCCTTTCTGTAACCTCAAAACTTCTGAATCTTCTCCGTTTGGTATGATCTAGGTTTATTCGGAACATTGTTTCTTCCCTTCACCCTCTCTTTCTCCCTCTATTCCCTGGAAACTTTCCGAGGTAATGAGGAATTTGCCTAACTGTAGAGAAGACTTTCAAGCAGGCTTACTGTGGGCACATTGTCTTACTTCCAGCATGTGCACGATGTAGTACATAACCTTCCAGTCTGGAAAGCACAATGATGGATGCATGATTGTCTTTCCACAATTCAGTAATATAAATTTCTTTTTACGATTTTTTTATTCCAATGTTTCCTGCATTTGCTATAACCAGAATAAGCATAAAAATTCCTCCTTTTCATAAAGGTAAAATCCACAATTACCCTTCTCTATAGTCTTAATATACTGTATCAGTATGGTATAGATGCAATATCTTATGGAATACAAACCTTATATCAGCATATTAAATATCATTACAAAGAAAATGTTTCTGAAGAAATATTTCTACATTGAAAGAGACTCACAGAGAAAACAAAAGATTCTTGAAGAAATTTCAAAGAGTAATCTTTAGTTGATCCCACTAATGTGGCTGCTGGCTGATGTGTCTGAACTTTGGGAGAGCACAGTGAGCATTTTCAGGCGTCAATTTTTGAATACTGAAGACCATCCATCACCTGAGCTGGAACTCAAGGCAAGGGGTATTAAAGCAACCACAGGCCCTTAACATTTAACCCGACTCTTAGGTTGTTTTGTTTGTTTGTTTAGGAGGACTTGAGTCATGTAACAAGCATTTACATACATTAAGTGAGAACTCAGACTAAAGATCTAAATGTAAACACTCTTAAGCCCAGTTTCATCCAAGTTTACTAAATTTCTTCTGTATATTGCAGCTTTTTTTCTTAGATTTATTCATGATTTCTGTGAGGGACTTTGATGTCTCTTAAACTCTTCTGGTCCAGGATTCCACGCTAAAGTAATGTCATTATGTCATTTCTCGTGATTCTCTAATGTGCATTGCATAAAATTAGTAACAGTGTGGAGTTTGAAGTAGTTGAAAAATTGTACAGCAAAAACACTGACAGCTGACTGAGCTGCCAAGTTCATTTACTTTGCTTGAATAGACCAGACCATACAAACCACTAGTCTACTGGGCTCAAATCCAGCATCTTGGTTTGACTTCTCGACAAGTAAGTAATGATATAGCCATGTTAGATCACTGTTCGCCAAAATGCTGCTGCACCCTAGGACCATTCGTACACAAACCAAACTCAGCATCTACAAAGAAAGGGCCTGACACTGATATCATAAAAATAACAGCATGCAATGTTGATAACTTCATTAAAATTATTTTCTGGTGATGAATTGGTTCAGCAGTTAGGAATTCCTTTGGCATAGAATTTACATCATCTAGAATTACAGATGATATTACATCTATTTGTAATCATAAGACAAAAAGCAAAAAGAAAACATTGATTTAAAAATTTCAATGTAATACATTTGCTTCCTTGACTTATGTTTACTTAATGTGAAAAATAAGAATAATAATGCTTGTATCTTAAAATGATTGCAAGATTTAAATTATCCATATGTTGTTCCACCTTATGTTGTTCAAAAAAATGATTGTTCAACTTTATTTGCTGTGACAGTAATGATGAAAAATATTTTAGCTCTTGTGAGCAGTAAAGTTCTGGTGGTTCCTGTAATCAATCTAGGCCTAACTAAGGATTTCAACATTTGTATACATATTGCAGTATAAATACTAGTAGTTACAGCTTACCTAGTGGGGAAAAATAGATAACTTAAAGCTAATTTGAGTGTCACAAAGAAACACAGGCCATGAAACAATGCCTGTGCAATTGCAGAAAGGAGATAATAATTACATGGGTTTGTACATTCAAACATTGTCCATCAGAAAGGTAAAGAGTGTATTGTCAAACATGACCTTTCAGCTGCAAAGCAAATGAAACACAAGAGATTGTGCCATAAGGTGACATTTTACAAGTGTGACTAAGTGAAGGTCCTTGGGATTCAAAGTAAATCATTTGAATTTGACCACTCAGGTGAAATTTTCTAACACTTCTGTTCATAGAATATAATCATTTGAAGCCTTATCACACTTCATTTGAAGGTAATTTCAGCTGTTTCTATTCAGAGTTTATCTTCTACAATAGTCTTAACTGTATGAAATATTGTCCAATCATCATGGTTACCATATCTAATGGCTCTTCTGTTCATGATCCCATAAATTACTTTAATGGTGCAGTAATTTTCTCATATAGTTTTTGATTTTGTGGCTAATCTTCCAGGAACATATGTTCATAGACACTAAAGAAGGCATTCTGACTTATAGTGGGATGTAATAACGAAGATATACTTTGAGGAAGTAATTTCATTACTGACCCTTGATCAGAGCTTTGGTAAGTGACAGAAACTACATGACTTTGGTTGTTAATTAGGAGACTGAATGTTCCTTTCCACCACCCATGATGTGATCAGGAGGAAGACTGTGGCCATCCCACTCAGTTCATGCCACAGGCTCAGGAGGTAGAAAGCACCGTGAGCTGGGATCATTACTTACTCTAAACTTCATTCTTTCATGTAGAGTATGTCTCAGAACTGCCATAATGCACCCCATCAGCCTCCAAAGAGTGTTGAGATACTGTAAAATTTCAGGGTCCTCAATGCTACATCAAAGCCTACTGAATCCATGCTTTTCTTATTGTTTCAGTAGCAGGACACATTAACATATCACCCAGAAGACTTCTTTACCAACTCTGTGGCCCTATACAAAACATGGGCAACATCCCAGTGGTACCAAAATCTTTTATCAGAAGGAGATGTCATAGTTCCAACTCACACCCTACAACTTTTTACTTTTGTTTCACAGTTGTTTAAAAAGAGTCTCAAAGCCTTTAATAAGCAGTAGCAGAAAGTACTGGAGCTCCAGAAATGCATCATGTTATGACTCACAGTTATGAAATCTGCTGCTGAGATTACAGATCACATTTAGAGGCATGTTTCCTTTTACTGAGAGAAATAGAATGAGCTCACCATTTCCAAACACACATTTTAACACTACAAACATGGAAAACATCGTCACTTATATTTTTAAGGTTTTCTTTCTAAGGTTTAAGAGACAGTTAACCAAATGTACATTTTGCACACACACACACACACACACACACACACACACACACACACATACACACACACACACACACACACACACACACACACACACACACACATGCAAGCAAACTATAGCACAAGAAAATCTCTGAGGCTTTCTTCTTGTGATTTCATCACCTATAGGTGTCCCAAGTTTTGTTAGATATGTATATAACATTCTATGTGGTTATGAATAATTTTATTTGACACTTCCCAAATGCAGATTTATCTTCTGGCTCAAGTGTTCAATGAGGATAAATACTGCAGCATGTAATTTTAATCTAGTCAGAAAGACTTTCCAGCTGCTCTATACAAGTCACTGCTATATCAGAAAATCCACAATTTCTTATTAAATTATAGTCTTAAACTAGGCCAACATTAATTTTAGGCCAATCTTTATTTTTCATTCGTAGTATAGTGAGAATTATCTGATACAAATAATATGTCTTTTTTGGATTCTCTTAAATTTGCTCTAATTAGAAGTTCCTGATACTGTCTTCAATAGTGCTGAAACTATTGAAATCATTCCGAACAAACACAAATGCCACTCCTCCTGTGCCACTCCTTACAGGGAATGGAAGGAAAAAGATTTTTGACATAGAAAAGGATCAAGGATCAAAACCTTCTGTCCTTGTTCTGAGGACATTCCTTGCTGGTCATTTTCCTACCTGGGGATCGAGGTGTAAAAATGACATGCCACAGACATTTGAGAACATCAGCACTAATCTCTCAGATGTTCTGAATCCTGTTTTGTCATATTAAAACCAAGTAAGATAATTACCCAACAACGGATAATACAGCAAAAGTAATTTTCTACCATTCTCGTTTTTATCCCCTTTTCTCTGGAACAGATGTTATAAGCATTCCCAGGCGCCTCTGGAGTTGGGACACTAGAAATTCATTTGCTTGCTACAATATTTACGCATGCAATTGGTTTTTGAAGCAAAGGGTGTGTTTTTAAGAGTAGAATGGTTTTCTTTTGAAAAAAACTTTGTGGATAAATATTAAATCAGGTGCATTTTATGCATCAATAAACAAGGAAAAGCAGTCAGTAAATAAGGCAAGGGCACTGTGCAATCAAATCTGTGAAATACTGAGAAGAGAAGAGTCTGCATATGTACTGAGCTAACAGGGAGGGCATAAAGTGAAGAGTGTCTGGCCAAGTATAAAATTGCTTTCCTTCCTTCTAAGCACTCTTCACTCAATGGCTTCTTTATAACCTCCAATTAACCTGCCCCCTCTGTTCACAGTGTCTCTTTTATATTACTAATGTTATTTAAAAGATATCGCGTTATACAACAAGATGTGTTTTGTAAAGACTCTGCCACTGCTCTCGCTGTCTTTGAACTGCTTTAATTTTTTGAGGGAGTAAAGGACTTACAAAACTGAAGCAACGCAGGGCTGAGAACCATTCTTCAAAACTCTAAACTCCTTTTTTTCAAGGCTGCAGAGCAGCCTCCTGTAACCCGAGGAACCTGCTCCATCCTCTGAATAGACAGCGTGGTAACTAAACTCCATTGTCAGATGGGCTGAATTCAGACTCACCCTAGAAAGACACCTTTAGGAGTGTTCCAAAAATGTTCCAGAAACATTGAATTGAGAAGGGAAAGCACACCACACCGCCAGTGTAGGTGACACAATGACATGGTCTGGGGTTCCAGAAAGCAATGTGAGTGCCAGTATTCACCATTCTGCTTCCCAGAAGAAAATACAAGGTGATTGATCACCTCATATTCCTGATTCCACCATTTTCCTGTCATTACTGACTCTATCCTTAAACATCAAGTCAAATTAACCCTTCTTTTCTGAGGTTGATTTTATGTTTCACTGCAGCAGTGAGAAATATGATTGATACAGATAGGCATCCAGGTAATTGCCATGGAGCTGATTTGAATGGCTTAAGGTCTGAGGACCTTCATTGTGACTGATTGCTTAATGGTTATTGGAATCAACCCCAGAAAAGGCATGTATCTTAGGCTGTTAGTTTCTATAGCCTTTCTAGACTATAGGGGATTTGTAGCAGCAGGTCTATTGATCTTTATTTTGATGAAATTTGACTTGTGATTTTTCAACCTTTACAATGTTGTAAAAACATGTTTTCATATAAGTACAAAATGTCTACGCATCATTTTTGCATTCAGGTGTAGTGTGACCAGTGTTTAACACTAAATATCATTTGACAAACAAGGTCACTTTTTATTATTTTATTATTTTTGCTAATTAAATCTGTTCTTCAGCCATTTTTACCTATGTTTATAATGCTTTCTATTTGCCCTGTTCTGTCTCACTCCTACCTTTAGGACAAATTCAAATGAAAACTTAGAAATCACATGTTTTTTTTGCCACTACCTAATATTTCAAGAGCAAAATGAAATATATAAATGCATATAGACTCTCACATGGATGTTCCATTTATCAGAATGGCAGGTACAGCATCTGCCATACTTACACTAAACACAATGGAGGGACAGAAGGAAGTAACATCAGGCCAGCATTTAGGAATTCAAAACAGAGAGATTACCCTCAAGTTAGAAAATTCCCGAACGCTGTGTGAGATATGAACCTTTAAAATGAGCCTGAACTAATTCTGAAATCTCTGCCCACACTCATTCTCCTAGTTCATGCTCTCCTCCAGCTTTTGGCAGGAAGCTGTTTCCAGTAAAACAGAAGGGGAGATGGGAAGACTGTTTATGACATGCATATGAAATTGTACATAATTAAACACTCCAGATAAGATTTAGGAAAGGCAAACAATCCAGTTTGATTTACTTTCTAGTATAAAACTACACATTCTAATAGGAATCCATGTGTGAGAAGACATACTCCAAGAGTTCACAAAATGTTTTGATTCATTGTCTTACTTTTGGAAGTTCTTGGTTTCTTTTCTTTTTTTTTTCTTTTTTTTTTTTTTTTTTTTTTTTGGCCATGCTTAGTGCCCTGAAAGGCTCCCTTCAATTTCCACCAATGTCAGGAACCACTCACCCTCTGTTTAGTGTCAAAGCTGCAAAATATAATCTCTGAATCATGGAGTGGTATCATTACATGAATTTTTTCATCACTGAATGACTTTCACTTCTACAAGCAAAGCATCTTTTTCTCTTGAAGAGTGTTACGCTCTACTTCAGTTTATCACAGGAAAATATTTGACTGGCAAGAAAAGGAAGTATCTAGAATGTTATATAGGCTGACAAGACTGTATATTGAATTTTGCCTTGGTAGCTTAGAAAAATAACTATGTAAAAATGATACCAAGGTTGGAATGATATGAAAGTAGGAAAGATTTGCTGTCCCTGAACTCACACATTTTTTATTCCTTGTAGCAAATAACAGTATAAAAGACAAATCTGAGAAAATGTGTGTTTGAACTGACTCAAGGTATCTGTTTGCATGAATTTAAAATTTGCTAAGTCTTTTCATTAAAAAAAAACAACTCAATTTTCTGTGAAGATTGGCAAGTAGTTAAACTGACCTTAGAAGCAGGTATGCAATTACTAAACTTTTTAATTAAGGTATGACTGTGTGGTTGGAATTTCAATTCTGTGAATTGAACAGGGGCTTATCTTTCTCAGAATCTACAGAGTTTTATTTTATGATTGTACCTTCAAATATGCCTAAAGCCTACAGGCTTAATTAAAAGTTCACTAATTTGTTTCCAGGAACATTTTATATATAAGATTTATGTGTAACACTAACATAATATTTAACCATTGACTCACTCTTCAAAATATCTACCTGCTTTATAGATTTTGAGTAAAAGAATGAATAGTTTGGCAGTATGTTGACTTCTTTTCTCTAGTGTTAAATAGCATATAAAACTCCTTTTTCAGAATTTAAAATATGTCTCTAATTAAAATAGTTTTTTTGCAGTTTCCCTGATATCTTCAATATTATTGCTTAAAATTAAATAATATGCCCAAATTAGGTAAAATTAAAAAATATGAGTAAAATCAATGAAATTCTTGAGAACAGTCTGCCAGAAAGCACTAGTTTTAAATTAGATACTCATAAAAAGGTGACAATTTTAAGAGCATCACAGGTATATTTGGGACTTGAATGACTGACCAATTTAAGTAGACAATTTTATTGCCATTACAAAATAGCAAACACTTGTCGCTGAGTCACAGATGCATCCTGCCCTGCCCCAGGATCCTAGGGTTTCTGGTGCACTTTTGTTTGATTGGCTATCACCAGTGAAATGTCATGTTTTCTTTGATATAGTCAAATGTATGGCCATGGTTCCTGTTAATGTTGCTCTATACTATCAGACCAACTACATTAACAAATCTTTGAATTTATGTAAAGTCTATGTGACCTCTGGTTCATTTGTCATCATTCGGATGTGCCAGCCATAGTATTAGAAAATATATAATGATGTTTTTCTCTGACATTCTAGGTGTGAATCTCCACAGAGTTAATGAGAAAAATTAGCCTGGCACAGAATATTTTTGGTTTTGATTTATCCTAGTATCTTTGCTTATGCTATCTTGGACAAGTCTCTGGTGTGATATGTGAATTCTAAGATATAATTTTGGAATGTACTTTTGAATTATAAGCAATGATATTAAATTATAATGTATGATATATAAATTTACATTCTTAACTTATTCCTTTAACTTTTATCTGACTATAGGAAAATATAATATACTTCCTCTCATCTCTTCCTATATTTATCAGGCCAATACAACCAGATCAACAAAATTTATATCCATATTCGTCATTTTCTGCCAAATAGCACTTTATTTTCCTCACTATCTGAACAGTGATGATTGCAGTTTTAAACTCCCACTCATATCCATGAAATTAGCGATAAGAAACTCTCATTTATATCTATTAAATCAACAGTATATATTTAATTCTTCATTTAAAACAAATTAAAAAAAGTATCTTTAACCCCAACTTCTTGGATACACGCTATTATCAGTGTTGGGATTACATAGTTTATAATCTGATTATGATTTGGAATGTTAACCTGAATTTGAATAGGGAAAATCCAGATAGGAATTGATGACCCAAGATTATTCATACCACACTGACCCAAACTATAGACTAACACCTGTGAGACACATGGATAGACAGATACATAAGAATTTCTTGAGGAGCAAGGGCACAACAAGAAATATTAGAGGCAAATATTCCAGGGTAGACAAAAAGCAAATGGAAGAAGATGAAACAAAATGGAGGAACGTCCAAGACAAGACACCAATACAACTCACCAATGTGCTTATATTTCAGGAGTTTATACAATACATACTACTAATGTGATTAAACCACAAATGAAAAATGTGGTCAATTATCCTATGAGTTAAGGAATTAGAGTTATACCTCTCTCAGTGTGGAAAACAATGGGAGAAAGTTGTACTGCTTCATCCATTCTGATTCTTAGTATGTTTCAACTCTAGTAATGGAAAGTTACCTTAAGAAAATATTTTCTCCTTGAGAATGATTTTCCTAAGAGACCTTATGAGGGAATGCCTATCTCACTACTTTAAAGAATTGAAGAGCCTAGGAAGGGATGCACAATGCAAACCACACAAAACCTCTCGCTGTCTTTTCCCTAAAAGATTGTGAGCTAAAATTTTAATATTGTTCTTCCTATGATTGAAAAAAAA
>CABHPQ010053206.1:0-12404 GCA_902168405.1 Peromyscus aztecus | reverse complement strand
AGTGAGTTCTGGGACAGCCAGGGCTACACAGAGAAACCATGTTCTGAAAATTTAAAAAAAAAAAAAAAAGAAAAAAAAAAAAAAAAAAAAAAACTGAATGAAGAGGAAGAGCAACATAGTGCATGACTTTAAACCCAGCACTCAGGAAGCAGAAGGAGGTGGATCTCTGTGAGTTTGAGGCCTGCCTGAGTTATACAATGAGTTCCAGGACAGCCAGAGCAACAAATCAAGACACTGTCTCAAACAAACAAACAAAACAAAACAAAAAAAAAGTTAATTAAAAAAACTCATTAAACAGTCATGTAGTGGTGAGCCAGAAGCAGGTAGATCTCTGGGAGTTCGAGGTCAGCCTGGTCTACAGAGCAAGTACCAGGACAGTCAAAGCTACACAGAGAAACCCTGTCTCAAAAAACCAAAATAAAAGAAAAAAACTCATAAGGCAATAAAAAAATAATTAAAACTAAGTAGTCTTTTCTAATACTAATATATAGCTAGCTTATAAACATGCTCTACATTAGAAAGTATCAGAGCAGTACAAATCTAAACAATTAGGATAGCTAGGGAGACGGCTCTACGAATAGAAGGCCTGCTGAGAAAGCGTGAGACCCTGGTTTGGACCTCCAGCAGCACGGTGGGTATGGTCACACCTGCACTTGTAACACAAGCACTGTGGGAGCAGAGACAAAAGACTGCCAGCTCCCAGCCATGTTCCAAGTTCAGTGCAAGATGGAAGACACTGTCTCATAGTACTAAGGCAGACAGTGACGGGAGGACTTGAGATGTCCTCTGCTGGTCTTTACACATATGTGCATATTACACACACACACACACACACACTCATACAACCAATGAGATATTACTTCACACTCATTAGGACAGCTCTGACCAAAAAGTATGATAATAACACACATAGAAAAAGACATGGAGAAAAATGTTCATAGACTACTATGTTAATATAAAATGGTGCAGTCATTTTGGAAAATAACATGGAAATTTCTCAAATAATCTTAGTTATTGAGCACAAAAGATAAAAACATGCATCCACAAGCCTGTATATTCATATTAATATTATCCATGATAACCAAAAGTGAAAGCAACCCAATGTCCATGAGCTAAGTTGTGGTAAGCAAAACACAGAAGACATAAAAGGGAATAACACCATGTAGGAGGCCCAGGGTTCAGTCCCCAATGGGGGAAGGGCAGAAAAAGAGAAAGAAAAATATGAATTAACCAAGAAAATGCCACCAAAGAATGAAAAGCTCAGAAGTGATAGCACAATGGTTTAGGTGACTTGAGTGTGTCCCACAGACTATCACAAATTGAAACTTAATCCCCATTTTCCAACTGTGAAGATCTATACAGTCCAGAAATAAGTGTTAGAAGTGGCAGCTTTAAAAGCCATTATGGAGAAGGACCCATTAGTGAATTCTGGCAGCATCATGAAGGGACAGAACCACAAAAGGAAAGCACATGTATATTCCACGGTTCTTGCCAAGTGATTCTTTACTAAAATTCTGCCAACAAGTGTGCGGCGTGGATCCCTAGAACATGAGCCAAATGAAAGTTCTTTTTGTTGTAAAGTTAGCCTGTCTGAGGTATTTCACTACAGTAATAAAAAAAAAAGTACTAATAGGCATGCAAATGTAAACCTACACAAAGAAATGACTTGTCCTAGAAATAGTAAACACATAATAAATAGAAAACACACAATCCTCCTCATTTTTAATGTCCTTAAAACATTGCAAATGAATTTAAAAAGTAAATAATAGGGCTTATAATATATGTAGAGCTACAAGGCATTGTTTATGCCTGTATTCCAGCACTCCAGATATAAGATGATTATATGAGCATAAGAGTTCCAGACTAGAGACTGGAGAGATGGCTCAGTGGTTAAGAGCACTGACTGCTCTTCCAAAGGACTCAGGTTCAACTCCCTGAACCGACATGGCAGCTCACAAATTTCTGTAACTCCAAGATCTGACACCCTCACAGAGACATAAATGCAGGCAAAATATCAATGCACATAAAATAAATAAATTACTTGATATTCTCCCTATACTAATTCCCTGCCAGGTTCCACCCTTCTGAATGCTTAAGGGAAGTTCCTTGCCTGGTACCCTGAATAATGGGCGTTAACAGATTAGAAGCAAGATTGTAAAACATCAGTAGTGAACTTCTGCCCTCTGGGATCCTCCCATTGTGCTGTAAGCCTGTATTTAAGACCTCCTCCCCCCTTAAATAAATGACATTCAGCATTTAAAATTAATATATATATTATATATATAATTGAATGAATACTGTGAATGTAATCTATGAATACCACAAATGTGATTAATATCATGAGTGTAATTAATGAATATCATGAGTGTAATTTAAAATATAAATAAATAAAGTCAAAATAACTGATTAACTAATTATTTATTTATTTATTTAAAAAGAGTTCCAGACTAGTCTTTGTGGTGGTATTGTGTTCCCCAAAATATTGTGCACCCTAATAAACTTATCTGGGGTCAGAGACAGAACAGCCACTAGATACAAAGGCTAGAAAATGGTGGCACTCACACCTTTAATTCTAGCATTCCAGAAGAGAAATCCCTCTGGATCTCCATGAGTTCAAGGCCACATTGGAAACAGCCAGGCATGGTGACTCACGCCATTAATCCCAGAAGTAAGCCTTTAATCCCAGGGAGTGATGGCAGAAAGGAAAGATATATAAGGCGTGAAGACCAGGAACTAGAAGCATTTGGCTGGTTAAGCTTTTAGGTTTTGAGCAGCACAGTTCAGCTGAGAGCCATTTGGATATGCGGACACAGAGGCTTCCAGTCTGAGGAAACAGGATCAGCTGAGAAGTTGGCCAGGTGAGGTTAGCTGTGGCTTGTTCTGTCTCTGATCATCCAGAGTTCACCCCAATAACTGGCCTCAGGTTTGATTTTATTAATAAGTACCTTTAAGATTCCTGCTACAAGTCTTGGCAATGTTGCAAAATGCACCTCAAAAAAACTATTTTATATTCACATTTTAAATAGTGTATAGATTTTACTTCTACAAATATTTTTATATTTGTATATATAAAATAAGTCAAAAAGAGTTTTCAGGACCATATTGAAAGGTTCTACACTAAATATTACACAACATTTATTGGCAATAAGGAAAGTTATGTAGTCAGGAATAAAAGAGAACCTGAAAAATGCCCAGATACTACAACAGAGAAAGAACAGTGTTTATGAAGGAAAACAAAAAGAAAAAAAAAATGGATCACTAGAGGATACTGACTGTCAACATTCATTCCAGCTACTTTAAAAAATTATAGGTAATTTATAAGCAACATAAATCTACTTTTCATGGTTCTGCTTGCTAATCACAGTTGATCCTATCATAGATGTGTGCACAGTATCACAATGAAAGGTAAAAGGGTCCCTCGGCTTCTTTATGAGGGCACTAAACTCATTCATGAGGAAGAAGCCTTCAGGACCTAATCACTTCCCAAGACTCACCTCTTAATATCACCTCCTTGAGAGTTAAGCTTCAATATATGAGTTTAAGAGAGATACATATAATCAGACCATAGCACTTATGGAGGAAAAGTTAACCTTTGCCTTACTTCATACAGAAAGATAAATTAATTCAAAATGAGCCTCAAACCAACAGAGATACTAAGATAAAACTAAGAAAAAAAATATTTCTAATATTGTGTCAAATATTTATAAGAACACAAAAAAAAACTGAAAAAAAATTTTATACCTGATTAAAATCAAAGTCCTGTTCTCCAAAGCCCATATTAAAACCAAAAACCAAGGTACAAAAGAAAAATTTGTAAGTAGTACATCTGAGAAAAATTATGTTCACAATATTTATGGAACTCTGAAAACCCAGTAAGAAAATAAACCACACAAAAGAAAATTGGTGTGAAGACACACACATATGGCTAATAAGCAATGGAAAGATCTTCAGATCTCTGGCCAGTGAAAGAATTCAATTACAATCAAAAGGAGGCCAGCCACAACAACACACATCTATAATCCATGTACCTGGGAGGTGGAGTTAGGAGGATCAGGATTCAAGACCAGCATCAACTGTATCAAATTCAAAGCCAGCTTGGAATACTTGGGATTAGAACCTTGTCAAAGGAGTGGGAGGAAGGGAAGAAAGGCTACATAAAAGTTCCTCCAATAGGAACAATCCTATTCCTGAGTATATATCCAAACAAAATGAAATAATGATGTCAAAGAGACATGTGTGCGTCCATGTTTATAACAACACTATTTGAAATCACCATGAAATACAAATAAGTGCTCATTAAGAAATTAATATGGGGGCTGGAGAACTGGCCCAGAGGGTAAGAGCACTGGCTGCTCTTCCAGAGTTCCCAGGTTCAATTCCCAGTACCCACATGGCAGCTCATAACTGTCTGCAACTCCAGTTCTAGGGGATCAAACAGCCTCACAAGCAAAACACTAATACATAAAAATGAATAAATAAAATAATTTGTTTAAAAAGAGATAAAAATGGACTGGGCGTGGTAGCACATGCCCTTAATCCCAGCACTAGAGAGGTAGAGGCAAGTGGATTTCTGTGAGTTCAAAGCCATCCTAGTCTACATAGAGAGTTCCAGGATAGCCAGGTCTATGTAGAGAGAACCTGTCTCAAAAAGAGAGAAAGAAAAATGGATTTTTAAAAAAGGCGGTACATATATAGAATGAAATACTATATACAATGAAATTTGGCCATTAAAATGAATTAAATCTGTCAGTTTGACAATGCAGATAGAACTGGAGGACATATATTAAGTAACCCAAGACACATGCAGATAAATGCTCCCTGATCCCCTGCAGACTTGAAATCTAAGAATGACAATCTCCAACAAGTTGAAAGATGAATGACAGTTACCAGAGACTTAGGTGGTGGTGCAGAAAAAATGGTCAATGGACACTAAATCACACTTAGACAAAAGAAAGAAGTTGTGGTGCATGGCTGCACAGTAAAGTAACTATAAATAAGAACAATATATATTTCAAAAAAAGCAAGGAAAAGGTAGGCCATTTTATCATGAAGAATGGTAAATGTTTGAGAAGTCAGATATGTCAATCCTGATGTGAACACAACATAATGTATATATGTATTTTAATACTATGTGATATCCCATGAATATACACAATTCTATGTCACCTTAGAAAAATATTTGCCTTCATGGGAAGAATTAGAGCATGAAATAAAATTGAAACTTAAGCTAGCATTTTTCATAGTTCTTCACACAGGTCAAGTATGCTGCATTTCTCTCAAAATGTGAAATGCCCTTCGACCCCTGAGATTTCCCTGTCATGCTCCCAGTGCCCCTGACATATATTTTAACTACTCAAAGTATAACTCCCAGTGTATGAACCACCTTCAAATCAAGCCCAGAGAGCACTCAACCACTAAGCAGTGGACAGTAAGTTAAGTACCTTATACCCCAGTCCCAGCTGATAAATGGCAAAAATCTGAGCTGCATTAAGAGCATCACTGAAAAGGTAAACTGCAGTCATCTGACCACAGAACACCCGATTCACATCTGCTGTTTCTGATGAGCCAAGGAAGCATTTGTCAAAGGTCTGTAAAAGAAAACAGAGGTTTTATTTAAAAAAAAAAATCATACATTCTAGAAATGATAGATGGTACATATACTGGATGAAACACTATTTGGCCACTAAAATGAATTAAATTGTCATTTTCGACAGTGTGGATAGAACTGGAATATATATATTAAGTAAAAGAGCCAAGACATAGGCCAATAAATGTACATTTTACATAAGTGTCTTTCTAAAGTATATATGAATAGATTACAACAATCCATTTAGTGCCTCATTCCTTCACACCTGGAGTGGAGATTGGGAACAGCATCTTGAAAATGGATGAACACAAGTTTTCTAACTTATAATAAATACAACTTGTTAACAATGAGACAATAAAAAAGAGAATCAGACAAGTTGATATAATACTAAGTTAAAAAGTTGAGCATCTAAATTGAAGAGAAAGCTTTGTCTGAAGCAGGAAAATAACTGAGTTTGGTTCGGGAGTTACTGAGTCGCCTTCCCACTGCACCCTTTTTTATAGTAGAAAGATGAGTGTTCCTCCTTTACAAAAGACTGCTAAGAGACTAAGGAAGCATAGCCTGTTTATCATCCCATAATTTTCTGGGATACAGTGTTTCATGTGGAAAATGAGCAAGATTATATAGTCAACAAGTGACAGAACTGAGTTTCAAAACTAAATGTATTTGACACAATACCATGAGCTCTTAAGGCTAACATTATCGACATGAATAATAAGTGTAAAAAATTATATGAAAGGAGTGAATGGTAGATGAGTGGTATAGTTTGAAGGCATTTTCCTTAGTGTTTTTTTTTAAGCTTTCTATGAAAAGAATTTTAGATGGGGGAAATAAGACCATTTCTATTTTCATTCTAACCTTTGAAATCTGAAAATAAAAAAACAAATAATAGTATTAGTACCAGCTATGAAGTATATGCAAAGTGTATGGGCATGCATCATCTAATTTATTTATAAAATAATCATCTTCACTCTACCCAGAATTTTATGATAAAACCTAAATAATGCCTTAGCTGACAAATCAACAAGTTCTATCAAAAAATTAACACACTAAACAAATTATGACTATAAAAATACAGTATGGTGTTCAAAATGTATACTTAGATTTTAAAATATTCTCTTGTTTATAAATGTCATCCCTTTAAAATAATAGTTTTTCATGGTGTACTGATTAGGTTTTGTCAACTTAACACAAGCTAGAGAGAGACAGCTGCAAATACAGAACCTCAGATAAGAAAATATCCCCATCAGATTGTCCTGTATGCTAGCTTTGGGGTATTTTCTTGACTGATGATTGACAGGGGAGGGTCCAGCCCACTGTGGGAAGTAACATCTCTAGGCAAATGGTCCTGGGTGTATAAGAATGTAGGCTGGCCGGGCGGTGGTGGCACACGCCTTTAATCTCAGCACTCGGGAGGCAGAGGCAGGCGGATCTCTGTGAGTTCGAGGCCAGCCTGGACTACCAAGTGAGTTCCAGGAAAGGCGCAAAGCTACACAGAGAAACCCTGTCTTGAAAAGCCAAAAAAAAAAAAGAATGTAGGCTGAGCAAGACATGAGGATCAAGCTAGTAAGCCACACCCCGCCATGATCTCTGCATCAGTTCCTGCTCTGACTTCCTTTGATGGTGTACTGTGATGTGGAAGTGAACACCAAATAAAGCCTTTCATCCCCAGGCCGCCGCTGGTCAGACGCTTTATCACAGAACAGAAACCCTAAGACACACGGCAACATCTGTGAAACTACTTACGTCACTTGTGTTGACAAACCATGTTATCTCTCCATAGGAAGCAAGCTCACCATTGACGTAACACCGAAGCTCACTGTTCTTCCATCGGTTGTAAATGTGCACTATAGTTACCATGTACCACTGAGTAAGCAAAAATAACAATTCTCTGAGTAATACAACCTCAATGATAACAACTAAAAGATGGAAGATTTTAATTAACCTTAAAAACAATTTGAGTACTTTTACCAGTTCAACATTCAACTTCTAGGACAGTATTTATTCCAGGAAAATCTCAGCACATTGGTCTTAATCACTAGATAATTTTTCCAATGTAATAGTATGAAAATTTTCAAACATATCACCAAAAATTAAATATCTAGTACAAATATCTTCTTTAAAATTTGAATATTTTCCCATCTGCATCTGTTGCCTACCTTCTAGACGTTATTGATGACGCTTTACTAACCTCTAACTTGTAAAGTATAAAAGAAGAAGTACTAAAGTAAGTATCCTTTTCTTTTCTCCTGGCATCTCTCATAAAACCTACAAATAACTAAATATTCAGTCATTTTATGACTCAAACCATAGAAGTTAACAGCGACTGAGTAAAACACAATTTTTGAAAAAGTGTAAACAGTACTCATGGTTAACACAACACTATGCAGGCTGCGTAGCTTCTTAAAGGAACCGACTCAGGAAGAGCACATACCTTTTGTGGCTTGAAATCAAACTTCACACAATGTTGAAAGCCTTTTCCTTTTGACTTTATTGAGGTTATAATCAAACAGCCTCCAACAAAATGAGCAGAATAGCCAAGACCTTTGCTGGTTCTGAAACTATGAAGAACAAATTTTCATTTTACCTCTAAATAGTCTCATTTTCAAAATAAGGTATTAACACTAATCAAGTCTAGAAATACATACCAATACAAATATGGTTTATCTTTGTCAACATTAATATTATTTACAGGATCCATTCTAAGCCAGGTGTGAAACGTAAAACCATTCTGGTAAGGCCATCTGGCTATAGGAGGTAATGCAATAGCCTAAAAGAAAGAAATGTAGTTACTAACTCGCATGAAAAACTTTATTATTGAACTCATGAAAATGAGACTTTGCAATACTATGTGTGTTTCT
This sequence comes from Peromyscus aztecus, assembly GCA_902168405.1. Taxonomy (NCBI): domain Eukaryota; kingdom Metazoa; phylum Chordata; class Mammalia; order Rodentia; family Cricetidae; genus Peromyscus; species Peromyscus aztecus. Next base: position 3,956 of record CABHPQ010053206.1, on the reverse strand, counting down.
GTTGTCATATTACTTTAAGTTATAAAAACATCTCAAAGCAGACTTTATCTGGAAGAAAACATTTAGTAACTATTGAATTTGCCTGAATAAAAATTAGTAAATATTAATTAATTGAAGGAAACATTCAGTGTAGACTGCTGAGAACAAACTCATAACTACTTCATTTTTCTCTACAGACATAGCCAGAAAGATTCTAGTTTAAAGAAATAGTACTGAGATCAAACTATTGAAATCTGACAAAAAAAAAAACTGATAGAGATAGATGGGATATTAAAGAAGTTAAAAACTTAATGTATGTTATTTTTGTAAACCACAAATATAAAATTAAACAGGATTATTTCATACATTTTTCAAAATGGTATTCATAAGTCATTTTATAAAGTAGCTTTATACTTAGTTTAAACTTTTTAAATATAATATTAGCTGGGCATGGTAGCACATGCCTATAATCCCAGCACCTGGAAGGCATTGGCAGGTGGATCTCTGGGAGTTCAAGGCCAAACTGGTCTATATAACAAGTAACAGACTAGTCAGGGCCACAGAGCGAGACCCTATTTCAAATAAACCAAACAAACAAACAAACAAAAATCTATACAGACATATATAATATTATATAATGAAGGTCTCTGAATAGAAACACAGACTTAAAAAGTTTAAAAAAAAAAAAAGTTAGAAGATACACTACCAGATTCAAAACCTATGAAAAGACACTATAATGAACACTCTGTACTGGCATAAAGTCTTTATGGGGTTAGACAATTCCTTCATGATTAGGCCACCCAAAACACAAGCATTTAAAAAAAAATACATGGGGCTGAAGAGACAGCTCAGTGGCTAAGAGTACTGGCTGTTCTTCCAGAGGACCCGGGTTCAATTCCCAGCACCCACATGGCAGCTCACAACCATCTGTAACTCCAGTTCCAGGGGATCTGACACCCTCACACAGCCATACATGCAAGCAAAACAACAATGCACATAAAATAAGAATAAATAACATGTTTTAAAAAAAAACATAACTTGAACTTCAATAAAATGTAAAACCAAGCTTTGAAAGATAACTTTAAAACTTTAAAAGACATGATGTAAGAATGGGAGGGGATATTTGCCAAACTGAGTATCTGATAAAAGAGTCTGATCTGAAATAGACGAAGAATTCTTACTACTCAGTAATAAAAAGACAAGTGCAAGGCTGATCACAGAGATGCACATCTTTAATTGCAGCACTGGAGAGGCAGAGTCAAGAGGATGATTACAAGTTTGAGTCTAAGCTGCTCTACATAACAAGTTCCAACCCAGCAAGAGCTATATAGGGAGGCCCTGTCTCAAAAAATATAAAAAGCAGATACACTAATAGCCAATGAAGATATGGAAAGATGCTCAATATTGCTAGTCATCGGGAAGTTATAAATCAAAATCACAATGACAGGGATGGAGGTATAGTTCAGTGGAGCAGCACTCAATTAGAACAAAGTCCTCAAAAACAAAAAGAATCTCCTAGTATAACATTAATTAGTATCAACAGGGAAAGAAACTTGAACCTTCCAACACTGCTAATGAGAATGTGCAACACTCAAGGAGTTCCTCAAAGTGTTAGTCAGAGATCCTAAAACCAAAAAATCCCATTTCTAGGTTTATACCCAGTACAAATAAAAACTTACATCCATATAATAACCTGTACACAGAAACCCTGAGTAGCATTAGTCTTCAGAGTCCAAAAGTTACAAAATCCAAATAGCCATTAAATCACTGGTTCTCAACCTTCCTGATGCTGCAACCCTTTAATACAGTTCCTCATGTTGTAGTGGTCCCCAATCATAGAATTATTTTCATTGCTACTTCATAGCTGTAATTTTGCTACTGTTATGAATGGTAACATAAATATCTGATATGCAAGACATCTGACATGTGCCCCCTGTGAAAGGGTTTTTGATCCCCCACCAAAAGGTCCCAACACACAAGTTGAAAACCACCGCAATAAATGAAGAGCAGTTAAATGTAAAGGCCCATATGATAAACCATAAAAATCCATATAAGTTATGGGATGGGCGGGTCTTGAGAATATTATAAGAAAAAAATCCAACCCCCAAAGACCACATGTTGCATGAAAACCATATAAACTCATGGTCCAGAACTGACAAACCCAGAGAAACAGAAAGTAGACTGGTGACAAATACAAGGGTCTGATGAAAATGGCCTCAACTGGGTTGCGGTGGTTTTACAACTTAATGCCTCAAATTGTATACTGTAAAAGAATTCACTGTAAGATATGAGAAGACTACCTCAATTAAAAAACAATCACTCTACTCTCCAAGCCTTTGTTTCACTGTTTTTGTCACAGGTATCAATTATATAAGCATCTATATTATATAAGCATTTGATACACATGATATATACAGATATTCCTTCATATGTATTAGATATGCCATAAAACATGAAAAACATTGCAGAAACATATTTATGTAATGATACTTTCAAGACTAGAAGCAGCTGGTTTTACATAAAGGTTGCATTGAAGAAAAACTACTAAATTTTCAATGGATGCTTAAGGTCTCTTTCACCTAAATGAGAATAGATACAAGAGATTTACAAAAATAATTTGCCTATGACCTTTACAATTTCCTTTTAAAGCTGTCTTTGAAGAAAAGAATGAGTTACTGAAGTTATTTTAACTTATTTATTTGAACCTGATCTATTTTCAAGATAAACGAGAGTAGCAGAATGGACAGATTTCAACCTCAGAGAAATATAAATAATAAATCTTAATATTGTGCCCTAAAAAATGGTTAACCTCTTAAGGAACACTTTACTTAATAAGCTCAATGACAAGAGATTAAAGGTATCTGAAAGCTTCAAATCTAAAATGCTATTTGAAAAACAGTGAAGGAAAAGCAATGAAAGTTTTAAAAAAAAGTCATATATTCTGTACTTAATATTAGATTTCTCAAATGAACTGGGTGATATGAAATATGCCTACAACTTCAGACACTTAGGAAGATGAGGCAGAAAGATTCCAAGTTGAAGGCTAGTTTGGACAACAAGGTGAGATAAAAGCCTGAAGCTGTACTGCAAGACCATGTCTCAAAAAAAAAAAGAGGAGGAGGAGGGAGAGGAGGAGGAGGAGGAGGAAGAGGAAGAGGAGGAGGAGGAAGAGGAGAAAAGAAGAAGAATCACTACAAAACAGGATAATGTGCCTGCTAAGTTTCAAAGAGCTACTTTTTCTACATCCCAGGTGTAAAAAAACACAGAGGAAAGGATATGTGAGGCTAAAGAAAGATGTTCAGAAAGACAGAAAGTCAAAGTGTTGTACTCTGACAGCTTCTAAAGTCACAAAGGTAAATTCACAGAATAGTATAACTACATATGGAAAAAGACTATTATCCCTTCACTGAACCAAGCTGCTTTTGAGTAGGCAGCTTTCTCAAATGCTTTAAGCATCAATTTCTCTGTCTCTCATACTGGTAGGGAAAAACTGTCTTAAGGATTAAGTAGGTTCACACAGAACAGGTTCTGCCTAACATAGAACCTGCCAGAGTGATGACAAGGCTGCACTTCTAAGAAGCAAGGAAAAGGAGAAACCTGGGTGTTTGCCTCATGCATATTTACTTACTGCAGCGCTCTTTCCTGGAAAGCTGAAAAAGGCATCAGGACCGTACTTCTGAGGCATATGCTTTAACACAGACAACAACTTCCCAGCATGCGGAGGCTATAAAATAATGGTTTATTAATCATGCTATTCTCCATAAAACAAAACATATTTAATAACAGTCATGCTTTAATATATACAAAGATAACTGGTTAACACTATAAACTAAAAGGTATTTACAAGAATAAACAATGCCATTTTCAAATATCTGAATAATACAATGAAGTCTGATTTTCTGCAGTACTATAGAGCACATTTTGTTCAGTAAATATGAACTAATATTATCATTTCACACCCTCAAACACTTCAAAAA
>CABHPQ010053192.1:0-17644 GCA_902168405.1 Peromyscus aztecus | reverse complement strand
CTGGATGGGCAGCCTCTGTCCGTGGTGCTGGATGGGCAGCCTCTGTCTGTGGTGCTGGATGGGCAGCTTCTGTCCGTGGTGCTAGCACAGTAGATCTAAACAGAGGCTACCTAGCCTCTTACTACAAGCCCAGGAGAGTATGGTACTGTGAGGGGTGAATGGCTGAGGGTCTGTCCAGAGGGACTTGACCTGTGTCTCTTACCAAGCTTCCCCTCTGCTATACACATTCTCTTGTAGGACCCACCCAGTAGGCCCGTCACCATTCCCCTCACACACAACTTTGTCCTACTACCTCTGTCCAGGAGCCGCTGCCGGGGGACTCATTGTGGTCCCACTGTGCCCAGTCCTGTTCAAGCTGTCAAGCACATAGGGTTTGGTGGCCCAGAGGACCCAGGGTCCTGGTTGAAGGGAGACTGGCAGAGGGGAAGCGAGAGTCAAGCATCATCCCAATGTGTGCAGAAAGACAAGAGCCTCAAAGAGAACCAGGTACAGAGAGGCCACTGTTTCCAGGGGAAATAGTCTGGGAGGTGTCCACAGGGCTTGGGGCTGTCTGGATAGGGAGGCCAGGGCCCAGCCTTGCCAGAGCCCTACCACCCTAGTTCCCAGCTGTAGCCACCAGCCCTTCTGTTCTCCCTCAGTTCCCAAGATTAATTGTCTGTGGCTCAGCACATTCCTTAGGGAATGGTGTCCTAGCTGACTGGAAGATGTGCTGACCTACAAAGCCGATGTATCCCCCACGCCAGGCTCCATTGTCGGTTGTCCTGTCTCTGTGTCCCTTGGAGGCTGGTGTAGGAGTGTCTGTTTTTCTAATTACTCAGCTGTGTCATTTTGAGGGTGTTTTACATGGTCGTGGAGTGCTCCTGTGGTTAGTAGAAATCGCCCTAAAGATACTAAGCCATCAGACGAGTGTTTCCTCAGTAGCAAACTGGCAGGAGGGTGTGGGGCCTCTGCTTTGAGGGCATTGCTCTGGCCTGGCAAGAACATGATCATGGTTCCCTGGCTTAGGTGCTGGGTTCCAGAAACTTCATTTATTCCAAACATCCTGCAGCTTTTGGAAATTCCTTCCTAGACCTCAGGCCCCGGTCCCTGGCTGTGACTCTTTTCCTTTTGGTGTCTATGCCCCTGGTTAGAATGCATCTTTGACATGCCTTCTGTGCCACGCCAGGCTGGGACATCTCCTAACAGATCAACTCCCTGCTTGCTAACAGTCCTTAAGGGTGCCACCTTTCCTTAAAGACGGCTGCCTCCTCCATGTCTGCTCTACGCCTGCCTCCGCTGCCTCCTCTCGCCCCATTGCATTCTTGTGTTTTTTAATTCCATTGGACTTCCTCTGCTAGAAGCAGATGCCTTTAGGCAGCATGAGAGCTGCGCTCCCTTCTCCACAGCTGTGTTCTGGTGGCTTCCAGATACCCCTGCAGCAAGTAGGAAAGTCCTGTCCCCTGCCCACTCTCCCAACCTGCTTCTATGCCCTGTCCTCTGAGTGCTGAAGATACACCTGGGGTGATTCATGTGCTTGTGTCTAGATTGTCACACTCCAGCTGACAGGAAGCTGGGTAACTCCCCACCCCCACCTCAGCCAAAGGCCAGTGTGGCAGGATCAACCTGGCTGCTCTGGACATCTTCATTTCCCCATTCCATGCCAGGGAGAATTGTCACCCCACTCCTCACCCCTGGGTTCTCAAATAGCTCTTCCTACTACCATGTGGTCAGGAGACAGCACAGGATCTGCATCCAGATCAAGGCACTGGGGGATCCCTGCAGTGGGGTGCCCAGGGTGAAATCCCCACCCCAGCCAGGCCGAAGGACAAGCAATTAGGGAGCTAAAGCCAACATAAGTAGTGCAAGTCACGCCCTGCCCACTCTGAACCAGGCATTCTGGCAGCAGCTGGTGCTGCTCAGGGCGGTTTGTTCAAGTGCTGGAACATCAGGACAATGACGTCGTGCTCAGGTTTAGTACTCTGGTGTTCAAGAAGATGCTGCGAGACACTGGCCAGATGTAGTTTGGCCCAGGTTTGTCTCCAATGCCAAGTCCCATGAAAGAGGGTTGGTGGGCATGAAGGTGTCAGGGCGGTGCCCGGTGAGAGCAGTGAAAGGAAGCTGATGAGCACGATGGCATCCAGGCCCTGAGAAGGTACTGAAAAAGAGGACTGGGTCAGCCAGGAGCATACAGCCACCATCTGCTAAGTAACGTGATGAAGCAAGACAGCCTTCTAGAAATGGTGGGACTTTCAGGAAGGATGCAGTGGGAGGCCTCTGGATAAAGGGACTTCCTCAAGGAGTAGCCCTACCACTGACTTTAGAGGCTTCAGCTCAGTAACTGGCTCCTGACCACAAGCCATGGCTCACTTCCATCCTCTGATGTCTTCCACAGAGGCCACCTCAAAGCCACTTAGTGAAACAGAGGCCTCTGCTCTACCCTCCGAGAAATCCACTGAGTTCTCTTTACCCACAGTGGAGCTCCCCAACAGAGGAACTCCCCACCTCTGTCTCCCTCAGTGCCAAGCACAGAACCTTGACCAAGGCAGGGCAGGAGTCAACATGTCCTAAAGCCTAACTGAACAAATGCCCCCAGTTGCAGCACTGAGCAAGCTGAAGGCCAATGGATGGAGTCAGGATTTTTGAACCATGTGGATTTCTTCTGGGGGAGCTGCCTTCTGTTCATCTGTGTGTATCATATTCCCCATTCATCATTGCTAGTGAAGGTTCTACTATAATCTAACCCAAGACACAAGCAAGCAAGCCCTAGTATGTAGGGTGCTGAAGCCTGGTTTACTCACAAGTACATCAGGTCATCAGCATGACTGATGGATGCCAGTGCTATGGGAGACACTGGGCATCTCAGAGATGCTGCAGGATGGGGGCACTTGTGCCCAAGACATCATCCCAGGCTGCACTGTTAATCCAGATGGGCTGAATCCCACCCACTACTCCAACTGGTCAGACCCTGAGATTCCAGATAACCTGGAGAAGGTCACCTCGAAGGAACCCCAAACACTGCCTTGCTCCACCCTCAGCCTCTGTGTCGCAGTCAGCAGGACCCCAGGCTTAGTCACTACATTTTTCTGGTGGGTCCCTGAGGTCCACAGAGACCAGGGCCAGCCCTAGAGTCACACACGAGTCGGGTATGGGGCAGAGCAGTGATCTGGCCTCTGCTCCCACTGCCTGCCTGGCATGGCTCTGACTGTAGCTTCCAAGACTGAGCCTTGCTAGGGCCAGAAGCGGTGCCAAGGGATGAAACAGAGTTCAACAGAAAGGGTCTCCCCATCCAGGACCTCAAGCCTCAGGCTCTCTGGCCTCCTTGATCCATCCCTTTAAGCACAGCTTTCCCTGAGAACAAGCCCCATTTCTGGCTGTGCTTCCCAGCAGACCGCTGGCTCCTTTGCAAACTATTTCTGCTTCTAATGAGTGTTTTTCTCTTTACCATTGTTCTCTGAAATGCTTAATGAATGTTTTCTGCACGTAAGGCGGGGGGGTGTGCCTCCACATGGCTGCATGACTTCTCACTCCAGCCCATGGAGCAGAGGCCGTGAGGATCCTTCCTGGCTCAGCACAGCCCTGAAAAACAGAGGACTGTGTGAAGATGAGACCCTGATGATCAGGGAAGAACATAGTATGGGGTGTGGGGCTCCCAGTTCACCAAAGAAGAGCTCACATTTCAACTCCAAGATCTAGAACCCGTTCCTGGGAAGAGCACTGCATTCTAAGTCCAGGGAGCTGGATTCTAGTCCTATCTGGTCTACTCTGAGCACCAGCATCCATACCCGCATTGCTTCCCGGCCAGGGAGTCAGCCTTCACTACATGCTCCTTGTCGCCAGGGAGAGGTGCTTCAATCACTCAGCCACCAGGGGGCAGAATGAAGCAAGATGTCAAGGTCACCTATGGTCATCCTCTGTGCCTCTTCATGAGCTGTCATCAATGCTCTTAGACAGAGTACTGGTCATCTTACCTCAGGCCATGAAAGTGGCCCCAAAATGGGAGAGCTACTGGGCCCTTCACTTTAACATGCTGCCGCCTGCCCATCCACCAGGTTCTGCCAACCCTAGCCTCAATAGTGAGTACAGGGGAGGCATCAGGGTATTGTTATGACAATATGCTGAAGGTAACTACCTTATGAGAAAGAAAGGTGTTGTCTTAGTGTTTCTGTTGCTGTGAAGAGACACCATGACCACAACAACTTTTATAAAGGAAAACAGTTTCAGAGGTTTAGTCCATTATCATCATGGTAGGAAACATGTAAGCAGACATGGTGCTGGAGAAGGAGCTGAGAGTTCTACATCTGGATTTACAGGCAACAGGAAGTGAACTGAGACACTGGGCTTGAGTGTATGAGACCTCAAAGCCCACCTGCACAGTGACACACTTCCTCTAACAAGGCCACACCTCCTAATAGTGCCACTCCCTATGGGCCAAGTGTTCATACGTGAGACTATGGAGGCCGTTCCTCTTCACACCACCACAGGCATATCTTGCTTATGGTTTCAGAGGTGTCCAGTCCCTGTTCACTAGATCCCTTTACTTTGGGTGTGTAGTGGCACATGACATCATGGTTCAGAGGACACACTTGAATGAAACTGCCCATTTCATGGAAGCTGGACAGAAAAGAGAGAGATACAGAGGGGCTAAGTTCCCCATACACGTATTCCCAGTGACCTCCCATGGGCTTTATCTCCATAAGTTTCTGCCACTTTCTCATAGTACCTCAGACTGGGAACCATAGCTTTAGCACATGGACTCTGGGGACATTGCAGATTCAAGTCACGTGAGGCTGGTCCCTACAGTGAATTCTGGGGAGGTATAGCGGTGAACCAGGTGATCTGGAAAGGCTTTCTGGAAGAGGAGGTGAGTCCAGAGTTGAAAGATGGAGGAGACCGGGTGGGAAGGATATCCTCATGTGCCCTTTGGACACGAGGCAGGTGAAGGAGGCAGGTGTGGGCTCATGCCCAGTGGTCTGTGGAGTTAATGGATGTTTTCTACAGGAGTAAGGCATGGGGTAACCTGGCTACTTAAAGTTCCCAGATCCACACACTGGCCCAGGGCTGTCTGGGAAGAGGCCTCAGGAAGGACCAGCCTGGGGTAGCAGCACAAGTCAGGAGGTATGAGAGAGGAGAGTATGGAGGAGAGGCCTGGGATTCACCATCTCTGCTTCAGACTCACAGCAGATCAGGCTAGGAGGGGCCTGGGCAGGGTGCCAGAGCAAAGCCACTGTGGGGAATTGTGGCCTGTAGTCTGGAGACTGAGAGAAGATTCTGTGTTCAAAGCCAGCCTGGGCAGCATAGCAATAACCCATCCCTACAAACAGAAACAGTGATACTTCCATGAAAGCTTCTCCAGGGCTACCCAGTAGCCACTATCATCATCATCATCATCATCATCATCATCATCATCATCATCATAACCTCATTGTCACAGGCCTTGTGTTTCTGAGCATTTTGTGGTCTTCACGAGGCTGGCACATTGTTATTGTCACCATGTAGAAGTGAGTCTGGGAGTGAGTGCTTCAAGTACGTGCTGAAGGAGTCCTGAACTTGGTATGCTGGAGGCATGCTAGTCCCAAACCAGGCTTCAGCTCACCACAGGATCCTCCAGCTGAGGTGTCCCTGCTAAGAAAGAAGGGCTTGGTCTGCAGGAAGGACCAGAGTCTGTGGGCCACAGGGTGCACCGCAGGAGAGAGGGGAGACTGGCACCGTGATGCCAGGGTGGACTGTGGGAAGAGCGAGGAACACGGTGCTCTAAGCAGGAGCTCCAGCAGGAAAGACTGTGGCCAAAGGGAGAGAGGTTCCATTTTGCCTGGAAGATTGCAGTCCAGGGGTCACTAACTCAAGCTGAAGCCAAGTGGGTAGCCCACCCAGGAATGTCTCACCTGGGGAGCCAGGACAGACGCATTGCACACGGCAGAGGGGAGGAGACAGGAAGAAAGGCGTCGGCAGAGAGATCATTCCTGAGACACATTCCTATCCCAGCTTTATTCTAAAGAGCAGCTTTCCCAACTTCCTCCATTTAATGTCCCTTGAATAACGTGATCAGGGGATTAGGTAGACACAGGAATTTATGGTGCTATGCAAAAAAAAAAAAAAAAAAAAAAAAAAAAAGTTCAATTCCATTAAGATTTCAGGACCCTGGCCAAGGCTGAGCAGCGGCGCGAGTAGTATTTCCTCCTTCGATGTCTTCGCTTGATTGCGATTTACGATGCCAAGGCCGTGGCTGTACCCACCTAAAGCTTCCAGAAAATATGGCAGGCTCCCAAAGCCAGCTATTATCCTCTCCGAGGAATGTCACTGGGCATTTTCCAGATTCCCTCATCCCATCCTTCCCTCCAGGCACAGGAGAGATGGGGTTGTCTGACTGGCTCTTTCCACAGGTCCTGTTTCATGGGTAGTGCTCAGGTGGCCAACCTCACCTTCACCTTGCAGATTTCAACTTGCCAAGGTTGTGGCCAGAGCCTGCCGAAGCCACAGGGCACTCTGCTACCACCTAATGGACAAGGAGGGTACTGGGCGTAAGACAGCCTGCAGGGATCTGAGCTTGGAACTAGCCAAGTTTGAATTCACCCCTACTCTTGCCAGCCTGGGATTCTGACTGAGTGAATTGAATGTGGGGTGTGTGTGTGTGTGTGTGTGTGTGTGTGTGTGTGTGTGTGTGTGTGTGTGTACACGCACGCGCGCGTGTGTGTTCAAGCATTTAAATCTCACTATGAGGAAGAACAGAGGTCAGATCTGCAAAGGCCCTGCTGTCATGCTTGGCAGGCTGTTGGAAGTCACCTTCCAGTACGCAAATACTGCTTTTACCCCGGCAGACTGGGTGGGTAGGTTGTCAGGGGTGTCCCCTAAGAGACTGTCTCTCATGAGCGATCTTTAAGGTCTCTTGGATGTCACCATGTGATCTTAGGCCCCCGAGTGTGGCTTGTCCCACAGCCTTGGGCAAGGATTCCTCCTGTAGTCATATATGAGCTGGGGCCTCCGCACCCTGTCGGCTGTCTCCTGTTCCCCTTGTGGACCCAAGCCTCCTCCGTGCCACGTCCCGCTGTGACAGAAGCACAATATCCCTTTCCTGGCGAGCAAACTCTCCTTTGTCCTTCAGCCCTGAAAGGACTGGGCTGCCCCAGTGATCTGGAAGGCAGAGGCAGGATGAAGCTGCCAGGGCTGCGGTCCCTTGGAGATGGAATTATTAATTAGTCTTATTATCCGCAATGTGTCAGTCTCTTAATCCTCAGGTCTGCAGAGGGGTTTGTGCCTCCACGGCGTGCAGTGTCGGCTTGGCTGAGCAATCGCTCTCACTATAAAGCCTGAACAATGGGCTCCACAGTTTGGTTACTATCTTTTCTATCGAGCCAAACAATTCCTGTCCCCCTCACAGAATACCCTTCAAAGGCGAGGAGAATGCCAAAGCGGCTTAATTTCCCGGCTAGATGGCTTATAAGGCAGGCTTTGTCTAATTATCCTGCTCGTGTAATCTAAGCCGACATCCTGTCCGTAATATCCGAATCTTCTTTTGAACTAAAGGGAAACTGTGCGACTCCGCTTCTCAAAGCACCAGACAAAAGTTAGCCTCGAGGAAACACGGTGTTGCCTCTGAAGGAACTCACAGGACCAAGAGATAAAAATCTGGGGCATCCGTGACGTGCTCTGTGACATGCTTTGCATGTGACTGTCTGCAACTCACTTAGGCTTGCCCCAGCAGGTGACAGCAGCCTCTGTGGGGTCGTTCTAGATCTGAGATGAACAAGGAGTTCCCATGGTCTGCATCGCTGCTTCATTGCCCCTTAGTGTTAGTGGCTGTCAGGATGTGGAACTGAGACATGCTACATGCTGCAGACTTGTGGCAGATGGTTTTATGCAGGAGTGCACAGGTGTATACATGTATGCATGATATGCAGGTAATTGTAAGTCTGCATGTGTATATACAGGTGTGTACAGGTATACATAATGTACAGGTGTACGTGTACACACAAATATTTATATGTGTGCTTAATCATACATATATACACACATGTTCACAGGTGTGTCACAAGTAGGTATGTGTGTGCAAATATGATCATTGGTGTGCACAGGTATTCACATGTATATGCATATGATCATGGGTATTCATAGATGTACATAGGTGTCCATGACTCTTCATGAGTATACACATAAGTATATATGACCACAGTTGTGCACATGTGTGTTCACAGGTGTGCACAGACATTCACAGGTGTTCATGGCTATATACACACATTCTGCATGGGTATACAAATACACACACACACAGGATCACAGGTGGACATAGATATGCACATGTATGCATATATGATCTCTGATGTGCAAAGGTATACAAAAATATGCATAAGTACACATATGTGATCATAGGTACACATACACATAAGCATGTACATGTTCACACAGGTATGCATAGTTATCCAGCATCCCTGTTCCTCACACCCCACCCCCTGCACTCTTCTGCTCTCCTCCTAGGCCCAGATTCCACAGGGTCTGAGTAGAGCTCCCCATCCAGCACATCCCGAGAACGGTCTGTGTGTTCTCCTTCCCAGACGTGCTGAGGTTCCCCTGGGACGGGGTGTACTGACACAGAGTGAAGGAAGCCAGAATGGCCACGTGACCCAGCCCAGGGTCGCCCGCCCCAAGGCGGCCCCTGCCGTCCACTCTACCCTCACTCTGGTCCATCTTGCCACGCTTGCTTTCCCGAGTCCCGCAGCACTCCCCTCTGCGGTAGAGGTGCCCATCTCTCCGCACTCACTACCCACTGTGCAACCCCACCGTCTTTGACTGTTGGACTCTCCCTGGGTCTCCTCGGCCTCCCTCCACGCTGCCTCATGGGCTCGCCAGGCCTGGGGCCTCAGGGACCAGTTTTCATCTGATGAGTCCCACATTTGAACCTGGGCATTGATGTGGAGGGTCTTGTGACCCACAGCCTTCCAGAGCTGCCCCTGCAGGGCCCAGCAGGACTCCTGCTCCAGTAAGATCCGCTGCCCCTCAGTGGCTCTAGCCCTTCTCCCCTTTCTTTCTCTTACCCCTCACTGCTCAGAATTGTGTCCTCAACCCAGATCCACCCCCCATGCCCTCTTCTGCTGCCCCAAGGCAAACCTCTGCTCTCCCCATGGTCAGGCAGGTGCTCTTCTTTGCAAGTGGCCCATCCCCCACCACACACTAAGGTGGCCCCTTAAGTTCCAGATTGAATCACCATCACTCCCTAAATCTCCTCTGCACCTAAAAATAGCCCTTACTGTGAAGTCTTGAGGGCCTGTGTCACATACTTCTCAGCTTTCGCCACCTAGAGCCTCTACCTTGATGGTTTCTTTTGTTCCCCAGTAAAACCTAGCTCCTACATGCCCCAGGGCCTTTGCACATACTCCTCTGGCTGTGTGGAAGATATCCTGAACCTTACCTGGTTGGTTAACATGAGGGTCTTTGCTCAGCCATCAAGTGTTGGTCATAGTTTTTCAGGCATCCAGTCACTTCTGGGCAAACCACTCTGTTCCCTTCCCCCAAACTTTTATGATGAAATATTGATGGTGTTCTGAAAAGCTGAGAGGATTTCACAGGTGTCTAGACTCCACCACCGTGGGCTGGCCCGCTCTGTCGCTGTGTAGCTTCTCAATTTGCTTCCCTTTCACACATGCCAGAAGTCCCAAGCACAGTGGGCTTCTGCACAGTAGGTACCTGCAGTGGTGCCCTCAACCGAAGTGCGGGTGCCCTCAACCAAAGTGCAGGGTTCACATGATTCTCTGTGTCTGAAGCCAAGTTTCCACCGTGAGCCAACTGAGTGCCACCTACCAAGTGTGTGAATTGTCACAGCCCAGGGCCATCAAGACCAGAAGCAGGCCGGTGCTTCACCCGGGTCCCCTGGCCCACCTCCCACAGATCAGCACCTGTCTAACATTTCCCACCGGACTTGACTTCTGTTCTGGACCTTTAACTGGGTAGAATTGTTACTAGGTAACTCAGTGTTCCCTTTCATAGGGTTTGAGTCTCATTAATAAAATAATTTAGAAGCAGACTCAGAAGGAAGCTCAAGGATCATTTTACTAGAGTTTGAGAGAAAAACGTCAGGACAGGCAAGCTGTAAATCTTGGCAGTCATGACTTTAGAAAAGTAGTCAAAATATCCAGAGGTCAGTGGAAAGGGGCAGTTCTTTAAGAGAGAGTAAAGGGCTCCCAAGGTAAGATTGGGCAGTGGGTCCAAAAAGTACCTGGCCAAGGCTATGATCCTTGGTAAGACATTTACTTTTACAGAACATCCACTCCATTGTATGATCCTGGCTTTTCCTAAGTGTGCTCTGTTCACCAGAAGCAGCCCAGGTGAGGAAGGATTTCCAGTCTCTCTCTGCAAACTGGCCCCTTGGCATATGTTAATCTTCCAGTCTCAACTCTACAGTCGCAAAATCCTACACACTCCTGTGCCAGGCTCTGTCACTCAGCATGACATTTGCCATCCTTCCAGAGGGGAAGGCCCCACCCAGAAGGCAGACTGGGTGGGGGAGGGGGTTGATGTTCCCTGGGGCTCCTCCCTGATAACTCCCACTGCTGGGTCTGCAGGAACCTGGGTCAGGACATTCAACCTAAAAAAGGAATCTCATCCTGTGTCTTCTCCTCCCTGGCTGCAACCCTTCCCCCTCCCGAGGCGAAGGTTTACAATTCTGAGATGTGGTTTGAAGTGGCCTTAGATGAACTTGACTAAGGTCTCTAGGAGTCTCTGGGGTGCCCTGGAGACTTACCTTCTCAAGGCAGAAATCTCTATGAGGTGAGCTGGGAGGGTTGAGAGGAGATCCAGGATAAAAATATTTGCTGATCCTGACTTGCTAGCAGATTGCCTGAGTTCTAACAGTGTTAGTTGGAAAGAAACGAGCTAATACTGAGCCCCTTTCTGCTGGGAGAGGTGTGGCTCTGGGGCTCAGCTGTGGGCTGTCCCCAGCTCTGAGCCCCAAGATTAACAGTTCCAGGAATACCAAGTTCTGTCCTGTGTGACTATAAGCTGTGTGTGTGCTCTATCTCAAACTGCAGCTCCAAGCCCAGGCCAGCCATCAGGACACATTCAATAACTCGAAAGGGCTTCAGAATTTCAGTCAGGAGATTGAGTCAGCCCCATAGAGTCCCCATGGACACAGCAGCCTGGCTAGAGGGTAGGAGGCTGGAAGGAACTTTGGCTTAGCTGTGGGAGCTGTACCTACACCCCTGCTCCCCAGCTGCCAGAGGACTCAGTCTCCAATTCTAAATCCCACTTCTCTGAAGGCTGATGAGAGCCTGCATCTTGCTGGATGTGACCCTGGACCGGAAGAGAGAGACCATACCTCTCTACTGTCTCTTGGTGAATTTAGGACATCCCGCTGTACAGAAGCCAGAGGACAGAGCCTGGAGCCAGCAGCCCTACCTGAGAGCTACTTCTGGAGTGGGTTTTACACTGCCCTGGGTCCTGCATACTCAAAGTATCGTCTGACCCTACCCCAAGGGGAGAAGAGGACCTAGCTGTCACTCCATTCCTGACCCTTGGGTACAAGGCAAAGGAGCCCTATCTCGCTCCTCTGAAGTCTGACTCCGCCCTTCACAGGTAGTAATTGCTCCCAAGTGCTGGCTGACAAGTCACAGACCCCAGCATTCACTGTGGCTCTAAGTAAGCAAAAGAGATAAAACAGCTGCCTACAGGCTGCAGACTGTGTTCCAGGCTTGTATCAACTCACCCAGGGGACAGTACCAGGTCCATATGGCCCCAGAGCACCCAGCGGACTCTAGGAGCAGGTCAGGCCTCTAGCTAGCACCTTCTAAGAAGCCGAGATTGTGAAAACTGTTCTCTGGCTACCGTCCACATGGCCAGCACCCACCTGTCTCTTGGTATCTCACACTAAATCAGCCTCGTACATCCACGAGGCAGCTGCAGGGCGCCACTTGTAACAGCATCCCCATGGCAGCTGCCTCTCAGGACATGCCATAGCAGTCACTGTCACTGGTCCACGAGGAGAGGAAGGTGCCCATACCCAAACCTCTGATGAGACATGAGTCCCACGTGCTGCCACTGTTCCGGGCTCTGTGACACCCCACCACTCCCTGCTCCCTAGAAGCAGCTGCTTTCATTATGGAGAGGGTGTTAGCCAGCACTTCTTCTACCAAAGCCATCACACTGAAAATTAAATAGTGTAACAGCCTAGAGTCAAGGTTGCAGCAGAGGGAAAGGCCAACCCCCTTGGACAGACTCTTTGTTATCATTGTTTACAGGACCCACAACTGCTGGGATCCTGTGACACTCTGGACATCACATGGAGTTGCCACACTGAGTCAAAGCCACAGCCTTCAATCCAAGCTACACATACACACACCAGGCCAGGCAGGTGGCCCCTTTTTACTTGGGAATGTTTCAGCAATGTTGACATTACCCCTCAGAAACCAGCTGCCAGCCCCTTGTTTTGCAGAGGAAAACTGTCACCCAGTGAGGTCCCCACTTCCCTGGGAGTGCCCAGTGACTTGGCAGAGGAGCTGGGCTGCAACCCTGCTTTCTAAATGCTAAGCCAGGCGTCTTTCTGGGATGCCCCTCTACACACAGACTGTGTGTGAGCCACAGCATTTTTAACATTCCGGGCTGGCTTCCCAGGACGCCCCAGCATGCAACTCAGCCGCCAGCCGCCGGTGTCTGATCAGAGAATGCAAGCTCACAACATTAGCCCGAGTCGAGCTTAATTAGATAAAGGATCATTCTGCTGCCAGCAACATATCGTGCTTTCCAGAAAGGATGCTTGAGTTCAGCTGCTGCTTGGGATGAAGGCAGCCTCTTTTCAGAAGATAGGCACCTGCCCTTCTGCTGGTGAGGCAGACGGAAAGAGCCAGATTTTGTCCTGTAGAGCAGGGTTTGTGTTGGCAAATGACCAGCTACCACATCTCTAGGAGAAAGCAAAGATGAATGCCTAGTTTGGAGGTTCCTAGTTTCCATGCTGCTGACTCGGGGCTTCCAGTGGGGTACCCAGTTTGTAGCATTCCCCAGACCTCAGCAGGCAGCTCCTGAAAGCCAGAAGACCAGCTTTCTATCATGGCAGACAAGCTCCAGCATACCACAGTGTCATCCCAGACTAGAGGAGACTCATGTTATGTCCAATATCTGAGACTTGTTTGAGCCTCTCTGCCCCTTACTTGTGACCCATGACACTTGTACCTCGGGAAACGCAAGGCAGAATCTGTCTTGAGTCTTCATGGGAATGAGTAACCCAACACCATGCAGAGATCTGAGATCTGGGAGTCGGGGATCTGAGTCCCCTTATCCTACTGGGCTCGGTGTCCTTAGACCTAAAGACTTGGCTTAGACTCCCAGGGTGATGCCAGGCCCCTGCCCTTCACCTCCAGCCTCCCGTCCTCTCTTCCCCATGCCTTGGATGACCACAGTTGGCCTTCATCAGAGGTCATGGCAATGCCATTGTGAGGCTTCCCTCACTGAGCCTAGTCTTCCCTCCCTGGGTTGTTCCCACCCCCACTGCTACCCCAACCCCCCACACACTGAGAGAAGGAGCTGAGGCAGAGTCCCACCTCCCTGCTGGCCTTCCCAGCATGCCCAAGCACAACTCTACCCCTCTTTATTTGGAAAAGTAGCTTAATTTCTTCATACCCTGGTTTCTCTGGCTGGTCAGTAGATATGCTAACAGTGTTGTTGTGAGGGGAAAAGCCCTAACACACAAAGCACTTAGCATGACTGCGGTGTAGAGTTAGTGTTCAAAACCTAGATGCTCAGGACAGCAGTGTTGCATACACACACACATGCATCACATAATACACGTATCACACATGTGCTTGTACTACGTGTGTAAATATGTTCAGGATACACATGCACATGGATACATACAAGTATACTGACATACACATATACATTGCACATATATAGCATTTTACATGTGTATACATCACGTGTACACACAAGCACACATGTGTACCCATGCATGTACAATATACCTGTGTGTGTGCCTATGTTTTACACGTACACACATAGTGTATACATACATGCACATGGTCTGCCACTCCCAGCACCATGGGAACACTGACAGCAGAAGGGCACACCTTGTCATGTCATGGCCACATGAGCGCCTCTCCTGGAACAATCATCTCCTCAAGATCATGGTCCGGTGTCTTCTCTGGGGAATTCCGTTTGCTCTTGAGTGACACTTAGGATCCATCTTTCTCGGAAACCAGTCGAAAGAGTGTGTGTACATGGAGCCTTCCCCAAACTCCCCTCCCTCCCTCCCAGTGCAGATGGGCCCCGTCCTGCCCATTCCGCATCATCCCCTGGCTTTCTCATGCAAGCTGACAATGTCCCGCCCGCTTCTCCAGGGAAGACAGACAGACTGACGTGAGCAAACCTCTAAGCGAGAAGTGGGCTCTTGCTGCTGCTTAAGGAACCTGAATTAGAAGTCAGCAAATTTCCCAGAGGCTCATGGGACAGGACCTCCTCATTGACACAGACTCGAAATCAGAGAGGCTGGAGATTTGGGGAAGACAAAGCAAGAGTGGGTTCTGGGGGCCACGGGGAGGAAGATGTTTGCACCAAAGTCACCCCCACTTCCCTATCATGAACAGGACCAATCCCTCTCTCTGCCTCCATGGGTTATGTGGTCAACCTGGCAAAAAAAAAAAATCCTCCAGGATGGCATTCCTCCTGGACCCTGGAAGCTCCCGGGAGGCCTCCTCTCTGGCAGAGGACAGGAACAAGGGAAGAGCCGCCTGGACAAAGCCTTCCTCATCAGGCATGGCCTAGGCCCTGTGCTCTTGGTCTGTCCTTCCCATCCCTACACAGTTCCCTGCTGTCTGCACAGCCCCCTGCAGACCCTCTTCCGCAGGGAGAAATCAGAAAATATTCTATGCTCCTGGGCCCGGGCGATACCATCCTCAGGAGGTGTGGCAGCCTGGGGGTGCTGCCCGTGGAACTGGACACTGGCGTATCCTGATGACTTTGCACTGTAGACTGCTCCTTTGTTGCCCAGCCCTTGACCTTGGTCATGTCGTCAAATAGAGGACCTTCAGCTACTCTGTAAATGGGTCTCTAAGACTAGTCTTCAGTGGCTCTATTTAAAAATTGTACGACATTGCCAATGTAAAATGTAGTCACACGTGTAACCTTGGCTCTTTATTCTTGTCCCGTGTGATCTTATGGAAGATCCTCTCTTTCTCAGGGCCTCAGTTCCCTCACCAGAGAAAAGAATATTTGACTCAAACAATGGAGCTCCCCCTGGTCTGGAAGTTTAAAGACCTACATCTTCCTGCTTTCCTCTATGGCCACCTTTCTTCTCATCCGTGTTCAGCCCTACCATGGCCAGTGCCTCCTGCTACTGCCTGAGGCGGCCCAGGCTTGGGGGGGGGGGTCTCTCCCCATGGCAGTTGCCGGACTCTGTGGCCCCCATGCCCAGAGAAAAGCTAAGGCTGCCTCGGTGTTTGGGCGGTCAGACCTCCAGTTTGTCCCTGTGTCCCATCCCAGAGACTGAACTTCTAATTCCAGATCGCAGAGAGTGTACGGTATAGTACCTTCCAGAGGGACCCAGATAAATCACATCCAAGAGATCCTTGAGGGGACCCTGGGTGGAGGAAAAGAGCCGTCAGGGGCTGATGTGGCTGTGACAAGTCTTGTGCATTGAGAATGTGCAGACTGCTTCCCAGAGGCCATAATGCCAGGCTTGGGGTAGAGTCGGGCAATGTACCAGGTTCAGGGGACACAGAGATGAGCCAGGCCTGTGGGCAAAGATTCAGATAGACTCACTTGGGGACTTAGTGGCAAATCCTTTGGAAAGCCAGGATTGCCCTGAACTCCCCCATTTTGTGAATCTAGATTTTCTTGTGTCCCAACTCTTTGAAGTAGGGTACACAGCTCATTCACCCTCCTGAGGCCCAGAAGATAAGGACAGCTTCTGCAAGCCTAGATCAAGGCAGTGGTCCCCTGGGGCATCCCATGACTAAGAAAAAGTTGGGATGACATAACCTCTGTATCCCCCCTTCTACCTGAGTAGAAGGAAGAACTGGCATCAGCTGGCCTCCACTGCCAGCAGATAGGTGACTTTCAGTGGCTTCAGGAGAGCATATGGGTCCCAGCAGAAACTGCACATGCTTTGATACTTGTTCCCCAGCCAGGCTCTTTATGTATCTTGCAAGCAAAGCTGTCCTCTAGCACTGCTCTGCTCAGGTGATCGTGTTCTCCTACAAGAGACTGGGGTGTCCTGGCTAATGTCTCAGAGTGCTGTCAGAATAAATAGCTGTTCTTCTCAAACCCAGAATCAGGCTGTCCCCATGTCACATGGCTGCTAAGTGTCTTTTGCTATGCCCCTGGCTTCCTGCGGATCTGCCTGGGAACAGGGCACTTGGCCCTCAGTGAAGGCCAAACTGTAATTGCTGGGAGTGATACTCAGTGTCGCTCCTCCACTCCGTGAGTGATCGAGGGCACCTGGGGCACTGAGAAACACTCTGTTCCCTGTCAGGCTCTGGAGCCACCCTGCAGGGTCTTTCAATCTGTTTGGAGGGCTGTGACTACTTCCTTTAACCTTGGTGACAGATCTTCGGACATGGCCTCAGTTGTTGAAGGTGATGAATAGTGCTGCCCCCATGCCAGGTGGATATTTTTCCCTGGAGTGATGTGGACAGAACCCCCAAACGGATTAAAACATCAGGACCAGGTAGCCACTGTGTTCTTCTTTGTGGCTGCATCTCTTGACCTGGCTGAGAGAGAGCCCCTTGACCCAGTTCCGTTCTATAAATTCATACTCTGATCTGTCCGCAAAATCATCTCTCCAGACCTTTCCTGTTTGGTTTTGTTTAGGGTTTTTGTTTGCAAATGACATAATGAAAATTACTTCCAGTTTATTTCCAAAATAAAGGAGACCTTTGCCCGAGTCCCACCTAGGCATCTGCGGTCTTGTAGTGCTGACCCAGCACTGTGCCCTGCAGGGCACCCCTCATGCCCCTTCTTCCTCTACCTTTGCCTTTCCCCTTCCTGCTTTGAATCACCATCCAGGCCGAACTTTCTGACGTGAAGGTCATGAACAAGCCCTCACACTGGCCTACTATGTCCACAAACAGACACACCCCCAGGGAGAACACTGGTCCCCACAGTTCCTGGGAAAGAGCCCTCAGCCTCCAGCTTGGGTTCAGACTGGACACAGGGGGAAATGGTTCCAGAATGTTCTGTCTATACCACCCAGTGTTCATTTGTGTCATAGAGGACCGGCTTTGCTCTGTTGTGGTCATTAGTTAATGAATCTGAGCGGGGGTCGGGGAGGGAGAGTGCTAAATAATTACAAGCCCTTCTGAAGATTTTTTTTTCCTACTGACTAAGGTTAAAATGAATAGTGTTGATCTGCTGCCCAGGCAGTAGGCTTGTTAAAGGAAATGGTATTTAAAATGATTTTTGAGCCAAAGCAATTTGGCTGCTCCAAGGCATCCTTTATCTTTTGCTTTCAAGAGGATAATAATGTTTAAAAACGAAGTCACTCATACAGTTTCCTGTCGGGAAGCCAGGCTGTGATGGGCACCTCCTCCTCGGGTTTGTTTACTTGATCCATGATGGGAAATGCCAGTCTAATGGGCCCCTCTGCTGAGCCATTGGTACACCCGGCGCACAAAGTGCTGGGCTGAACTGTGTCCAGCCTGTGCTCAAAGCCTCAGTGGCCACACTGTGAATGTCAGAACTGAACAGGACACTC
>CABHPQ010053190.1:0-11594 GCA_902168405.1 Peromyscus aztecus | reverse complement strand
CATTTTCTCAGGTGGGGTTCCCTTCCCAAATTATTCTAGTTTGTGTCTAATTTGAAAAAAAGAAACAACAAAACAGGATAGACACTCTCATAAATCTCATGGTTTTCTTTTCACCCTTACAGTTCCTTCACTTAGGAACTCTCCTAGCTTCACCTAGGAGAGAACACTCTGAATAAATCTTTCTAAAACAAACCCTCATGTCAGTACTTAATACTAGAAAAGCCAAGCAGACAGCCTCGGAGTACAGATGTTTATTGTTATTGTAGCAGATACCCTTGACTGTTTTAACCAAGACCATTATCTGTCTGAGTAAACCCTTAGTACAAATATACAGCAGGTTATGATAGTCACAAAGATTAGAATAAAAAGCAATCATGTAAAGATACTAGAAATTACAATGAATGTGGCATTTCCATGTTATCTCCACGACTTTGAGGTCATTGTCATTCACTGTGGGATACAGAAAAGATAAGAGATAAACATCTGAAGAAAGCATGTGAACAGCTCTGTTCTATACAACCATTATGGGAATAACCAACCACATTCTTACTAGATACAAATCCTGTTCCACAAGATGGGTCCCACGACTGCCATTATTAACAGGGCCAAGAATCCACAAGTAGGTAGGACATAGGCCATAGGGGAGAACCTACTAATATTATTCTGCTAAGTTGACATTATTAAATGTTCTAAATTAAATTATTAAATATCTTAAAAGCATATTATACACATAGATTAATGCATCACTCAACCATAATCAACAATTCTTTTTTTTTTTTTTATAGCAGATGGTGATTAACACAACTGGTCAACATGTACCAACTAAGAGGCTCCTGAGTTCCAAAAGGAAATTCATGTTGTATGTCCCCCTCCTCAGGCTTAGAAATCATCTGGGAAGAGGAGGAAGGATTATAGGAACAACAGGCAGTGAATGATTACATGGAGGGAGGAGAAGGCTGAGAGAGGAAATACAGAAAGAAACAGCTAAAACTAAGAGACAGAGACAGAGAGAAAATGAACTACAAATAAATGTAAACTTAATTAACATTATAAAATAGTTAGCTAGTTTTGTAAAAAAGAAGAGGGGTGTCCTCATACTTCCTTCAGAAAGCTTAGGCTATTATTAAGCAAATGAAGCAACAGAAAAGTGGGGACTGGATGTTTTAGAAACATCACAGAATGTTTGTGAAGGAGTAAAGGTAAGAAGGTGGCTGACAGAAAGAATAGGAGTGTCTTCATTCACTGGAGTTCAGAAGTACAGCCCCCAATATCATGATAATGAATTATAAGTGTAAATAGACAAATAATAATAGATAAAATTAGTAATACCCCACAAAGAGGAGAGATAAATTAGCTTGTTTATGGAAGAACTCATATGAAAACGTGGAGTTCATAGATCAGAGTGGAGATGGCACTGTGTGTACCCTATTCTGAAGAATCAGCAGTAATAATGGTTGCTTCTTTGCATAGCAGGACCTCAGAACTCACCTCAGGCCTGTGTCAGTGTGAGAGGGAGAGAAGTATGCCTGAAAACTGCTGCCATATGACAGTCCAACTGGAAAAGTGTTCTCAGCTATTGTAGACCATCTTAAAATATTCAACATGCATGTAAAAATGAAGACTGAAACATTTGGAATTTAAACCTCCTCTACCTTAAAAATGTGCACAGACCCTCTACGAATGGCTGAAGGTGAACAGTAGAAAGGAAGGAAAGGAAAAGGGAAGGAAGAGGAGAACAGAAGGGAGAAGGAAACAGGGAGAACAAAGATGTGAGGAAATAGAAAGGAAAACACCTTTATTGTGTGCAGTGAGGATTCAAGAGATTATTAATGTGACTCCACAAGTAAAAATAGGATTAACTAAAAGCATAAATTAAAAGGTAAACAATTTACCAAATACTACTGTTCCAAAGCAAACTGACAATAAAAGTGCAACAAAATGACTCCTAATTACATTGCTGTACTTATATATCAGTGCCTTGCTCAGTCATTATCAGAGAAGCTTCCTCTTGCAGCAGATGAGAACAGACAGCCACAGACAGACATTAAGCAGAGAGTGGAACATAAATAGGTTGTGCTCCTCTATTCCCTACCCCTCAGCATTCAAGAGAACCCTGCAGGAAGCGGGGCAGAAAGAGCATTAGATCCAGAGGGGATCGAGGGACATCAAGAAAACAAGGTCCTCCAAGTCAACATGAGCAAGGCTCATATGAACTCAGAGACTGAAGCGGCAAGTACAGGGCCCACAGAGGGTCTGCAGCAGGTTCTCTGTGTATATATTATACATTCCAGTTTAGTGTGTTTATGGGACTCCTGAGTATGTGAGTCTCTGTTTCTTGTGCCTTCTCTTTGGCTCTTTCCTTCTGTTGGTTTTGTCTAATTTCAATGGGTTAATTTTTGAATCATCTTGTTACATTGAACTATTATCCCTTAAAAGCCTATTTGTTTTCTAATGAGAGACAGAACAGGAATAAATCCAGATGGGACGGGAGGTGGGAGGAACTGGAATTACTAGAGGAAGGAAAAAACACAATCAGAATATATTATGAGAAAATCATATTTTCAATATAATGAAAACAAAAGAGTAAATCAATATAAATGACCAAAAAATAGAAGGAAGTGGAAAGGTCAAAAGAGATAAATGGTCATCTTTCACAGTTGATCAGAAACAGATTCGTTAAGAATTTTCATGCTAAAATAATTGATGAGTATATGTATTATTATGTGTTTTTGCAATAACAACCAGAAGAATTTAGAAACAATAATAAAAAGGTTCAAACTCTCAATGAAAATGAAATAAGGAGAGGGTGACAAGACCATTGTTTTTGTAAGTATTCATTTGATTAAAGCATATTCTGTAGTTATCCATACATTCTTCATATGCATGTATTGTTTTGATTAAAATAAAGACTTTAGCTTTTAAGAAGCATGTCTTCTTGCCTTCTGTACATTCTTCTACATCGTTTGTCTTTGGAGAATACCCATTGCCTCCTAACTTTGAAAGATAAAGATTTCATTGAAAGCTAAAGGCCGTTTAAAATATTTAGAGTTTTAACCTCTTTGACTAAGAGCACAAACCCAGCTTTTCAGGTTGATTTTCTTTCTTAAATGATCTTCATGCACCAAGTCATTTTTGACCTCATGTGTTGCATAATGTTCTTTGCATTGTCTCCCATACTCTTCTTCTGGCAAACGCAGGAGCAGCCAAGGTAATTAAAATAAACAGGAAGGGAGAAATAAACAAGAGCAGCAGCTGAGACTGAGGTGCCCCTGGGGGTTGGAAGATATTGATGCCAAGAGTGGACTGGTTCAGAGCCAGCATTTGTGTCTGAAAGAGCAGGTTTGCATGCAAGCTCCAGGATGTCGGGAATCAGTCTAGAATAGATGAGTTTGTTTTATAACTGGTCATTTACTTCCTTGCTTTTTATTAGACTAAAATAGTATCTTTGGAATTAGAGGACAATGCTTAATATGTAAATTCATGTTTACTTAACAAACATTTGCTTAAAATCCTCATACCAGGCAAACTTCCAACTACTTGGATTATTTTAATGAACAAAATAGATAAAGATACTGCCTGTGTGATGAGGTAGAAAGAACAGAGACTCTTCTTGGATCATTTGAATACTTAATCAAGTCAAATTAAACAGCCAGGCAACGAGGTAGAATGCAGCATAAGAGAAACTAATGATGTTCCATCAATATAGCAAACCCTCAAGGGCCTGATTATCAGGAAGTACATAGTAAGATGGAAAATAAATGGTGATAGTTATTACCTTATGGATTTAAATTTACCTTCACTAAGTAAACTTAGCCTTGCCATACAATACCAAACCATGTTCTTAACTCTTTCTATAACAGCATGGATCTATATATCACTTCCCATAGCACTCAGTAGAGCACCATTATCATCTTCACTTTGAAATAAGAAAACTGAAAAAGAAAGAGGGAGGTCTTTTGCCTGTCCCTTTGCTAGTATATAAAAAGCCCATTAGAAATAAACTTGAGGCTGCTGAGTATTGACCCAGGGCCCTCCAAAGATATCTTGTGTTTTTCTTTGTCTACTTCTATATTTCTATCTAGCATTTCTCAATTACTCACTCCTTGCTTCAAGGGACCGTTCGATAGGTCGGGGCTGGATCTCAACACTGGGCCCCAACACTCCTTGTATCTACATCAGTGTCCAGAGATAATGAGTGTTGCAAAGCCACAACTGTCAACTGAATTATCTTCCAGACTCCTATCAAAGTTAATGGCATGATTCTTGTGTTTCTCTGTCAATGAAGAGAAAATCTTGAACTAATTTTTAATGGTTGCCTTCCAACATTAAAACAAATGACATGATATTTGTGCTCTCTCCTTTCCAGTCCCAATGACATTAATTATACAGAAATGACTAGAGATTAAGATATTTCTGACATCATGGAAACAATAATTGTAAGATGTCAAAGAGAAAATGAAGTCCATCAAGTTACGTGGCAAATACTGTTTGGTTCAAAACTTGAGTTACTACAAAGAACAGTAGTACGAAGACAGATCTTTCATTTTAGTGACAGATTAGGGACTATAAATTTAACAGTGACCTTGTTGGAGACCTGTATAGTATATGAATGATGCAGAGGTTTCTATTGTGTGTGACGTATTGTGGTAATACAGATAGTAAACATATACATGAGCGCAAAACAGTTGGTTTTAATTTAACTACATGCAATTAATACTCATACATTAGTGAACGATGGGATAGACGATGAAATGACATCAAACTAAAGTAAAAATCTTGTGGACATATTGACAGAACCAATTGCGCACAGTGAGTTTTTAAAATGTAATAATTAAATAAAAAAGGCAGACATGAAGTTGGAAGAGAAATATGATGGTAGAGTGCTAAGGCAAAGGTTGGAAGAAGAGAGCACAGAGTGGATGTGGCTAAGACACATTTTATACATGTATGGAATTTTCAATATATGTACATATTTTGTATATATGTATATATTTTGCATAATATATATACAAAAAATGGCTTGGTAATTTTCATTTCTTACTGAAAAGGAAAAAACACGAGCAAAATCTAAAATGATTATACTTTCTATTCAAAGTTATAAGGTTCAAGTGGACTCCATTACACTAGATAGCTATTTGGGCTATCCTTTAAGAATGACTATTCCCAGAAGTTCATATCTACACGTATTTGAATCTACTACTATACCAGTGTTCCTCATTGTATTTTATTCTTTATTTTGATGGAAACTAACTCTTCTGGGATAGCTTCTCTTTGGAAATGTGTGGATTATATAGCCTCATTTTCTCATAAATGGACATATAAATGAATAGACAAATAAATAATAATATAAACAATATATAATACAAATGACACAGAGGAAAACACAATGTAGGTGGGTTTCTGCTTTCGGTATAGGGAAGATATTGTAACTTTAAATGAATAATTTTCTCACACCTGTTAGCATGAAGAAATCTATAAATATGGTATGATGGGAAGAAGGAAATCCTTAGAATCACTTGATAAAAACTTAAAGTAATACTGTCATTCAGACAAAAACAGGATTGGGGAGCCCCAGAAGTTAAATGTATAATTATCATAGAACCAAGAAGTTCCACTGCTGTATATGTATCCGAAGGACCTGAAGTCAGGATTTGAAGATATCCACACTTCAGGGCACACTGCAACATTGTACACAGGTGCAGAGATATGGAACCAGCTCAAACGTCTGTCCATGAATAAACAGAAAAGAAGAGTTGCTACACACATGCAGTAGGATTATCTACAGCCTTGTGAAGAAGGACATCTTGTTATCTGCAGCAACATGTGTATATCTGGAGGACATTGTGCTAATTGAAGTAAGTCAGATATAGAAGTACTAGATGACACCACAAAGATATAAAATAGTCAAGCCATAAAACTAAAATAGAAGGCTGGCTTGTGGGAGCTTAGTATGGTGAGTGGAGAGGTTTAAGTCAAAAAGTGGAAAGTGTCAGGTGTGCAAGACAAGTAACTACTAGCAATCCACTGTGTACCCTGGTACTTACAGGTAAGCGTGCTGTACTGTGTATTTAAAGGGTTGCTAGGATACAGATCTTATGTTAATTTTATTCTGAATACTTACATCACAAAATATTAATGACGAATAACATTTTACAAGAGAACAAAAGAAAATTTAGAGAAACAATGGATTTTTATGGTATAGACTGAACTAATGGGTCTGTGGGCTCAAACCCTTATCTCAAATCATCAGATGATAGATATTAAATATGTATAGAAGATTGGGGAGGAGAGTATAAATGTTTGCTTTGCAAGTGTAAAGATAGAGTTCAGATCCCCAGAATCCACTTGAAAACTGAGAAAGTTTGATAATAAACTTATAATCCCAACATGCAGGGAGCAGGCACAGGGAATTCTCAAGCACATTGGCCTGTCAGACTAACCAAAACAGGAAGCACCAGGTTCAGCTGGAGAACTTGTGTCAATATACAAGGTGAGAAGTTATGGAAGAAGACACCCAGTAGCAACCTCTGTCTTCCACACATGTCTACTTATACATCTGTGAACACATACACACAGATGATTGCATGCCACACATCCATATACAGGCAAAATGACTTTAAATTAATTAAATTTCTTGTAGATTAAGCATACATTAATGAGAAACAATTAAAACAAATACAGCCCTTTGAAATGCAACCCCAAAGAGGTTTCATTTGGAAGACAACTATGAGTTTACTTTTCATACTCCCATTACAAGGTAGCATTCCTACTACACAAATTTGTTTAACAAATACATATGCAAAATGTGCACCCATTAATTCTGTAACATACTTCTGAGTCACTATACATGAGTTATTTGAAAGAAGAAATACAATTTTGACTAGAATGCATTTAAGATCTTATTGTCTTTGGTATAATTGATGTTTTTGAATTATGCAAGTTAAAAATGTTATTCTGAAGAGATAAATCAAGCTAGAGTACATCAAAATAATTTTAATTCAAGAATATAGCATATTTGCTAATGGTCTGTGTTTAATTTCTCATGGTCCTTATTATTATCACCTACAGGAGAAAGTGGAAATATCTTAGGATAATGATATTAGTGATGTCCACATTAATAAAGATCAGCAAGAATGATGCTCAACTATTCAGTACACTAGATGGAGACACAGAGGCTGCTGGTGTTATATTTTATATTTCTTACACTTAGTACAATTGATTGTAATATGATTGATGATTATAGGGTACCTTCTAGAAATATTTAGTCTTAGTTCTATAACTCAATCTATAGAATTTGAAATTCCAATACATACCTATTTTATCACCAAAATTTTATCAACATCCATTTTCCACTTATAAAACAGATTGCTGATGCATGCATAATTTCATTTTCCCCTGTCTTTACCAAAGCCAGCTTCACAAGGGAACAACTCAGCAGCTAGACTAGGAAACCATTTCATCATTGAGTAGAAACACCCTTCATTCAATGGCTGCTCAAGTTTTCTAGGTTCCTGTGGAACAACACTAGGAGATCAGAGGAGTGTAGTAGGACATATACATTTGGAATTAAGAGAGGCTCTGGTGCCCTCTGTTTTAGCACTCTGTGAAATAACACATAATAGTAATAATAATTTTAGATTTTATATTCCTTTTTTAAAACATGTAACAGTAGTGTTTATAACAGTATGCAGAGAGGAGAAATGGAGTCCGCATGCAGCCTGGCATAGACAAGCATGTACTACACACGTTACCTTCCACACTGCTCCAATGTCTCCCTGTCTTCTCCCTGTCTTGCTCACTCCCTATTCTCTTCCTCTTTACCTATCTCTCCTCAGGACTACTATACTCACAGCATGTAGAGACACACAAACAATGAAGAGCCTTTTGTGAACTCTATAACTGTACATGTGACTTGATATTTGTCATCTCTTAGTTTGTATTCAAGGTAGTGCCAAATGTGGAATATTTGGAAGCTTGTTTAGCAATAATGATAGCAAATGGCTTCTGTAAGCAGACCTTACAACTGATTGGTCTTGCACTCTGTCACTTCAGGTGCTTCCATTTCCCAAACTCTGAATCTTTTATGCACCATCTCACACGTTTCTGAAATGAGAATGAGAAATTTGAGAGTACTGGCCTAGGTTTCATTTTGGTTATTTTTTTCTTTCAATTTTGTAGAGAAGGATAATCTAGGACATTTGGTATGTGTCTATGTGTGCTGGAGAGGTTATGAGGTCTATTTCCCTTTTAACTCTCAGAGATAAAAAGATATTCCTGTTAAGGTGAATAAATAGGAACATGACAGAGGTACTGAGTAGGCTCTCTGTAGAGTATTTTTAGTTCTCAGCCAGTCACATCTTCAACCAAACAGCCTTCTGCCTAAATTGACCGATAGTTGCAGGGTATAGTTAACCTAGAAAAGCAAAGAGGATGTGTGAGCTTCTTTACAGACTGTGAACACAGAGCCTGTGTGATTCAAAGGACAGGGGCAGAGACTGAGGAGCAGCCTAGGACAGGAAAGAGAAAAATTCATCACTCAGGAACAACTTGCCAAAACAACTGATATGAGGTATCTACGGTAGTCTAGTTCACAGAGACAGTAGGATGAGAACCACCTGGTGAGGAATACAGGCCAAGTGCTCTATCCATGCAGAGTTTCAGTTTGGAAGATGAAGCATTCAGGAGATGATGGCAGTGATAGTCACACAGTGTCACGTGCTGCCACTGAACTATGCATTTGAAAATGTTAGCACTGGGCTGGGGATGCAGCTCAGTTGTAGAGTGCTTTTCTATCATGCTTGAGGTCCCCGCTTCACAACCCAGCACTTCATAATTAAGCACAGTGGCACATACTGCAATTCCAGCTCTGGAAAAGCAGACACAAGAGTATCGGAAGTTCAAAAGTCATTGTGGGCTACATATCAAGTTAAAGAACAGCCTGGGTTACACAAAACCTCATTTCAAAGGGTAAATAAACAGAACTGAGGAGATAGGTCAGTTGGTAAAGTGCTTGCCTCACATGCACAAGGGACTGGGTTCAAGTCTCAGAACCCATGTTAAAGGGGGATGGGGCAGAGTCACTGGAGAGATAGCTCAGTGGTTACTGCTCTGTTGCAGAGGATCAGATTTTGGTTCCCAGCATTAATATTGGGTAGCTTACAACCACTGTAACTCCAGCTCTAGGAGGATCCAGTGCCTTAGCCCCTGAGGACAAGTATACACACACACACACACACACACACACACACACACACTTGTGTAGATTTAATGTATTGTAAATTACTCACAAGGCCTCACATGTTCCAGACCATGGTATAAAAGCATTAATAAAAAATCAGTCATCAATAATGTGTCCATGTTGCATTAAGTACAAAAATCAAAGCACTTCCCCATGGTGTCATCTGACCAAGAGTCAGCACAGATTTGGATTTTCTGCTTTGCTCTCCCTGTGTTTTCAGTCAGCCCTGTCTTTCTGGTATATGAGTCTGAATCGGTACAAGCTGAAGGCTTCTTGAAAATCTCTCTGTCGCTGTCTTTCTGTGTCTGTCCCTAACAAAAAGAGTTTGCTCTCTTTTATCTCTTTTATCACCTGGGGAAGGAATGAGGGATGATTTACAGGAGTCTTTAATAGAGTTTCACAAGTGATAAAGTCATTGACTCCAACTGACCCTAAATGATCCAGACAACAAACAGCATTTCAAACATCACTGCAAACAGACTTATCAAATTATATCAATGTTTTATCCAATATCTTTAACATATATTTGCTTTATAACACTGTTTTTTATCTATATTTGCTGTTTAAATCAAATAATTAACATTACTCATATAAACACACACGCATTTCTCTTGGGTCAGGTCATAGAAGAGTAGATAATTTAAGATTACAACAATATCAGCTTAGGTTGTATAACATGAGAAATCCAAGGTAAATAAGGTTGGCTATTGCATTATTCTTTCAAAGGCAGGTTAAACAAATAGGCTGAGCATACAGTAGGATAACACTTTTGAGATTTAAGTGGCATCAAGGTGTATTATTAACCTTGCTGTGAGGTCCTGCAAATATTCCAGTCTCTTAGAATGTAAGAAATATTCTTATAATCAATTTCTGCAAGAGACACTTAGGAGGGGCTCAGGCAGGGACAGAGACTCTGTAGAGTAGAGCTGCACAGTGCTGCCTGACTAAGAGGAGGAAACCGGACAAAGGTCTACAGTGAAATGTCCAGAGGAGAAAGAGATTTACTTACAAATGTGAAGCTATTAAATATATATGGAATGACTGTGAAATTGAATTATAAGCCCATTATTGACCTCATTTCTGTGTATATTTACATGTGTTTGTGTGTTTACATATGTGTGTGAATGTACAGATGTCATTCCTCAGGTACTGCCCCTATCTTGTTTTTTGAGACATAGTTGTCTCCCACTGGCCTGGAACACCATGATGAGGCTAGATTGGCTGGGAAGACAGCCCGGGAATGCTCCTCCTTGGCACTGTGATTACAAGCATGCTTCACTAGGACTTTTTTTTTTTTTCCGTAGCTCGGGGAGCGGATTAAATTCAGGTAATCATGATTGAAAAGAAAACATATATCTTTGGTTGTGAGCCTAGCCTTAATGGACAAGCCATCTCTCATCTCCAAACCAAGCACAACTGCCCGTCTCCAGTGTCAATGAAATGATTCCTAATGATGTTCTGCTGTACTCATAGATCACTTCCTAGCCCAATCTTCATCAGAGAGGCTTTCTTTAGCAGCTGAGGGGAGCAGAAACAGAAACCCACAGCCAAGTACTAGACAGACGCAGGGGAACCACGTAGAAGATGGGGAAGGATTATAGGAGCCAGATGGGTTGATGAGACCAAGAGAACGTGGCCCACAGAATCAACTCGGCAGGGCTCACGGGCTCAGAGAGACTGAAACAACAGACACAGACTCTGTATGGGTCTGACCCAGGCGCTCTGCATATACCCTATGGTGTGTAGCCTGGCATTCTTGTGGGACTCCTAACAGTGGAACTGGGGGGTGTCCCTGACTCTTTTGCCTGCTCTTGGCACCCTTCCCTTATACTGAGTTATCTCATCCAGCCTTAATATGAGGGTTTGTGCCTAATCTTATTACGTCTTGTTATGCCTTGTTTGGTTGATATCCCTCGGAGGCATGCTCTTTCTGAAGGGTAATAGAGAAGCAGTGGCCCTGAGAGAGAGGGAAAGGGGGTGCTGGGAGGAGTGGAG
Organism: Peromyscus aztecus; assembly: GCA_902168405.1. Taxonomy (NCBI): domain Eukaryota; kingdom Metazoa; phylum Chordata; class Mammalia; order Rodentia; family Cricetidae; genus Peromyscus; species Peromyscus aztecus. The sequence continues at coordinate 361 of CABHPQ010053190.1, read as the reverse complement.
GTAGTGGAAACTGAGTTTGGGATGTATTGTATGAGAAAAGAATAAATAAACAAAAAAGATGAAAAAGAAATTAAAAAAAACAGTTTACTACCTGAGCTTTCCTTTTGCAACCCTGGATGGTATTTTTGATTACATAACTACTACTAACCAAAATTTTATTACATGTACAATATTATAACATAATGTTTCACTCCTCACACCAAAGCCCATTTACTACACTGAGTCATCTCCTGTGGCTAAAATGCTTGTTGAATTATTGTACCCGGAGCATATGTTAAGTGGGGTACAAATCATCAAACTGTATCTGCAGATATGTATCACTGGATACACCTTAGTTTGCTGTATTGATTATGCAAACAAT
>CABHPQ010053173.1:0-12999 GCA_902168405.1 Peromyscus aztecus | reverse complement strand
CCATTGGCTGAATTACTTTGTTAATTGCTCTAAGGTCTGTTACCATTCTCCATTTACCAGATTTCTTTTTAATAACAAATACAGGAGAATTCCAAGGGGTGGTTGATTCTTCAATATGCTGAGCATTTAACTGCTCTTCTACCAGCTCTTCTAAAGCCTGGAGTTTCTCTGTTGTTAAAGGCCATTGCTGAACCCATACAGGCTTGTCTGTTAACCATTTTAAAGGTAGAGCTGTTGGTATCTTTGGGAGATCATCAGTTGTTGTGCCCTGTTCTTGTATAATATGGATGGCTGGTGACCACTCAGAATAATGCCTTCTAATATTTCTCTCAGAAACATGTGCTAGTTTATGATTTGTTTCTGAGACTGGAGGGATGTTAATCTGAGTATTCCATTGTTGCAACAAGTCTCGACCCCACAGGTTCATAGCTATGTTAGCCACATATGGCTTTAATTTACCTCTCTGTCCTTCTGGGCCTATACATTTGAGCCATCTTGCACTCTGTTTTACTCGAGATAATGTCCCAATTCCTAACAACTGAACATTTACCTCCTGAAGAGGCCAAGTTGAATGCCAAAATTCTGGTGCAATTATGGTTACGTCAGCACCTGTGTCTACCAGACCAGACAACAAAACACCATTAATTTTTACCGTTAATTTTGGTCTTTGTTCATTAATAGAAGTTTGCCAGAAAATTTTCTTTATGCTTTTTCCTGAATTTTCTATTCTCTCTGTCTCATCATCCTGACCAGCATGATTTATTCCAATAGGCATTTGGTTATTTAATTGCTCTGAGCAGGGGTTTCCTCTACGACTGCAGGAAAGGCTTGAACTGGATCTGCTATTGGGGCCTGCATGAGGCCCCTCTGGGAGTTTCCCGAAGACTGAGGCAATGGATTACCTTGTCTGTCTCTTGCTGATCTACATTCATTGGTCCAATGTTTTCCCTTACCACACCTTCTGCATACTCCAGAAGGAAGGGGCATTCTGTTACCATTGTTCCTTGAAGAAACATTGTTCCTAGAAATGACCTGTTTACAGTCCCTTTTCAAATGTCCTTGCTTTCCACATCCAAAACATCTAACATTCCTCAAACCTTTTGAAATTGCTTCTCCTACCCACATATCATCATGGTCATGAGCCTCCACATTAACTGTGTCTCTAATCCAGTCTTCCAAGGGTGCAGATCTTGCCTTTAACGGCCTGATTATTCTTTTGCATGCTGCATTCGTGTTCTCAAAGGCCAAAGATTCAATTATTATCTGACTAGCTTCTGAATCGGGGACTGTTCTCTTTACTGCTGAAGCCAGTCTTTGTAAAAAATCTGTGAAAGATTCTTTTGGGCCTTGTGTAACTTTTTTAAATGACTCAGCTTTTTTTCCTGGTTCCTCAACTCTGTCCCATACATTCAAGGCTGCAGTTTGACATAGAATTAAGGTTTGGATATCATATAGACATTGTGTTTGTACTGAAGCATATTGGCCTTCTCCAATAAGCTGATCCTGGCAGACTTGTACTCCTTTATCCCTCCATTGTTTTTCTATGTTTTTAGCTTCATCCTTAAAATAAATGTGCCACTGGAGCTTCTGGCTTGGCTCTAGAACAGCCTGTGCCAGCTCCCGCCAGTCCTGTGGTGTAATCCTATTATATGTCGACCAAGAGTTTAACATTTGCTTTACATATGGGGAATGCATGCCATAAGATACTATTGCCTCTTTAAACCTTCGTAAATCCAACATGTCAATTGGAGCCCAAATATTTTGTGTAGTCATTTGATCAGGCATCCATTGTACGGTTACCGGACAAATTAAGGGTGACTGTGTAAAAACAGGCTTTCTTTCTGTAACCGTATGATCCAATCTTGGAACAACTTCACTGTTAATTTCTAAAACTGTCATCCTGGCACTTAAATTGACTATCTTTTTAAATAGTAAAATGAGTATAAACATAGTAATAAATTGCATAATTCGATCAATATTAATCATCCCATACAGTTGTTCCATTGTCACATTGCCTAAATTTGCAAACAAAGCCCAATTTTCTTCCAATGCACACAGAAAACCCATTTTTTTTTAATGTGGAAAAATTTTTCTTTTAAATAGTTCCCTTTAAAATATTTGATATGGTAATTGACTTACCAAGTCGTCTTAGAACAGTAGAAATCCAAGGGAATTTCAAAACAACCACCTGCTGTCCGAGGTGTGGAGGGAGGGAGGGAGGGAGGGAAGGAGAGAGAGAAAGAGAGAGAGAGAGAGAGAGAGAGAGAGAGAGAGAGAGAGAGAGAGAGAGAAACAGAAAACGAACAGTTTCCCCAACGAAAGGGAGACTCTGGTAGAGGAAGCAAAGGCACCGAAGAGGGACCTGGAGAGAGAACAGTCCACAGCGATGGCTCTGCGGGCAGAACCAGAGCAGGTGGTCCCCTGCCAAGCCCAGGGCCACGCAGACTCCCCTGGCAGCGTGCAGACCGAAGAGAAGGAGGTGGCGCTGCCACGGCAGAGACCCGCCAAGCCGGAGCAGAAGTTAACCTTTAAGCAGCAGCGCTCTGACCCGCGGGAAAGACTGCATGTTGAGGTGAAGGACCAAAGCAGAAAGACCAAAGAGAGCGAAGGGAGGAAGAGAGAGTGAGAGAGAAACCCTGGCAGGGCAGGATTGGGGGCATCTCGGGCCTGTCCAGCAGAGGCAAGAAGTTTGCCAATGCCCTGAGCAAGTTCGTGGAGGAACAGAATCTGAAGGACCTCCGTGTGTGGACAAGCCAGCTGAAAAGCACTATCCAGACCACGGAGGCGCTGAGGCTTCCCTATGAGCAGTGGAAAGCACTCAATGAAATCGATGCTGGTGTGTGTGAGGAACTAACCTACGAGGAGATCAGAGACACCTACCCTGAGTTGTTTTTAGCACTGTTTTAAGCTAACCGCTTGGGCCTATCGTCAGTCCGGCCTGGGCCCGGGCTAGGGAGCCGGCCTCCCAGGTGGGAAACTGGACCCGCCATCAAGCCAAGCAGTTTCTAAGGGATTCCTGTCACGTTGGGCGCCAGATGTAGATGTATCCAACCGTCGTATTAAAGAAAAAACACAAATCCAAGGTAAAGAGAAAAACCCAAGTGGTCAGAGCTAAGAGCCTTACCCGCTTGCCGCTGGGTAGCCTCTTCCGCCAAAACAACCTCTCCGAGAAAAAGGGAGGTATTTCCTGTGCGTTCGTCTTTAAATAGAATTCTGTTCTGCCTTCTCATTGGTGGTAAACCCAACCACCTGACTGCCTCGTCACTGCTTGTTTGTACAGACCTCCAGACACACATTGGAGCCTGTGTCTCCAATATTAGCTATATCCTTGAACACACAGAGATCTATCTAGCTCTGCCTGCCGAGTTCTGGGATTAAAGGTGTGCGCCACCACGCCAGACTCTGGCTATGGCTTGCTAATAGCTCTGACCCCTAGGCAACTTTATTTATTAACATATAACATTTTGGTACAAAAGAAAATATCACCATAGACTTGACAAAAATAAACATAATTTTACTATAAAAGACCCAAGAAACTAAGAATACAAGGACTATATCTCAACAAACACAAAACTATAGCCAAACCTATATTAAGTGGGGAAAGACTCAAAGAATTGACACTAAAATCAGAAGTAAGTCCCTACAAACTTCAGAGGATTGGCAGAAAGAATCTTCTAAACCTGTAGAAAGTTTGCTCTTAGGCTCAGAAGTTGTACCTATCACTAGCAATACTGAGACAACTTCTGACACCCCATTCACTAACACAGAGTAGCCCCAAAACAGAATATCCAGCATCATTCAGCTGGGCCACAACCTCACAGGTTGTGGGAATAGCAAACAAAGATGTACACATACATTCAACAAAGGTGAGACCAGATATTCACATTAATAAACACTATCAATGACCAAATTCCAGATGCCTAGGTCCCACTAACGCACACAGACACACAGACACACACACACACACACACACACACACACACACACACACACATGTGCACACATCATGAATAAACAAGACAAAATGTCTCCTCCAGACTAGTATCCCCATTGTAATGTTCCTTGAGAAAACCAACTTAACTAATGCATAAAACAATGATTTTAAACCATACATTATAACTGTAAATATGTTTTAGAAATTCAGAGAGGGTGTGAACAAATGCCTTGAAAGAGGACTGCAAAAATACAAAGTTGAATAAAATAATAAAACAATCCATGATATGAAGATGGAATGTAATAAAGAGATGAAATCTATAAAGAAAAGCCAAAATGAGATGAAACAAATGAAAACTCAGGAGGTTAAATGAAAAGCTCGAAGGAAAGTGTCACCAACTTTGGGATCAAGTTGAAGAGAGAATATCAGGTTTCAAAGGCAAGGTAGAAGAAATGGATCACTCATTCAAAAAATATTAAATATACTTAAAAAGAGGAATAGAACACACAGGAAAATCCGAGACACTGCAATAAGACCAAATCTATGAATAATAGATTTAGAGGAAGAAGAAGCCAAGATCAAAGGCACAGAAAATATTTCCAACAAAATCACTGAAGAAAATTTCCCAAATCTAAGAAAAGAGAGCCTATAAAGGTCTAAGAGGCATAGAGAACACCAAAGAGACAGGACCAGAAAAGAAACACCATATGTAACAGAATAATTAAAACATTAAATGAACAGAATTAAGAAAGAATATTGAAAGAGGCAGGAGAAAAAGACCCAGGTACATACAAAAGCAGGTTCATCAGAATAACACGTGGCTTCTCAATGGAGGCTCTGAAAGCCAGAAGGGCCAAGAATGATGTTCTACAACTTCTAAAAAACCACAAATGCCAGCCCAAACTACTATACCCAAGCAAAGCTATGAGTCATAATTGAAGGAGAAAAATGTCTATGATAAAACAAGGCTTAAGGAATGTTTGTTCACAAAACCAGCTCTACAGTGGATATTAGAAGGACTACTTCAATTTGAAGAGAAGGTTAAACACACCCAAGAAATACATAATCCCAGAACAGATATCCAAGAGCTCTAAGAAAACAATACCATCACAACAAAATAACAGGAATTAATAAAAGTTGTTCAGTAACTCTCAATATTAATGGTTTCACTTCTCCAGTAAAGTCACAGATTAACAGACTGTTAGAAAATAAGATTCATTTTTTCACATGCCCTGAGAATCACATCTCACCACATCAAAAATAGACACCACCTTAGGGGAAATGTGAGGGGGATGATCTTCTAAGCGACTGGAGCAAAGACATGCATGGGTATCCTGACACCTGACAAAATAAACTTCAAGCCAAACTCATCAAAAGGGACAGGGGAGGACATTCCATACTCCAAAAGGAAACCATCACCAAGGAGACTGTCTTAATTGAGTTTCTATTACCACAATAACACAATGACCAAAAGCAACGGGGAGCCACAGATTCATTTGGTTTACATTTCCTCATCACAGGCCATCACTGAAGGAAGTCAGGTCAGGAATCTAAGGCAGGAACCTGAAGCCAGGAGCTGAAGCAGAGACCATGGAACAGCACTCCTTGCTAGCTTGCTCCCCTTTGCTTGCTCACATACACTCAGGACCACTTGCCAGGGGCAGCGCTGCTACAGTGGGATGGGCCTTCACATACCAATCATATATAATACCCACAGACTTTCCCACAGGCCAATCTCAGGTGCGTTTTCTCAATTAAGATCCCTTCTTCCCAGATATAGCTAGGTTTATGTCAAGTTGGCAAAACACAGCCAGTACAAGGATACTACAAATCCAAACATTTATACATCAAACACAGGGGCTTTTAACTTCATTTTTAAAAAGTCTTAACTCTAAAGCACTGAAGAAAGAAACTGAAGACGTCAAATGACCAAAACCATTATATCTTTACCAGATGTATAAGCAACATAATGTAACAATTTTTGCACAGCATTTACATTGTATTGCGTATTACAAATAATCTAGACAATTTAAAGTGTATGGGACAATGTATGTAGGTTACACCCAAATACAACGTCATGTTATATAAGGCAATTCAACGGTCCTGGATTTGGGTATTCCATGGGGACCTGAAATTGCTCCTCAATGTAAACAGAGGGATAAATGCATAATGATACTCTGTAATCACATAATTACTTTTTTTAAAACATGAGGTATAACTGTATTTGTTCACAAGTTTCAGAAAATATATTACGTCTTATCTTATTTCTATGTACTTTTATTTCAGTCCTCAAACAGGATGTAAAATATGTTCGTGTGGGATTTAAAAACTATTTTACTTACTATTTATATGTGTGTGGGCACCATGCCATGGTGCATATCTGGAGGTCAGCTTTCTTGAAGAGCTGATTCTCTCCTTTCTCTGTAGGTTTAAGAATGGAACTCAGGCTGTTAGGCATGTGCAGTTCACACTGTTACCTGCTGAGCCTCTTCACTGGCCCACACGTGTAATTTTATATGCATGCACAGGGACCCATGTTCAGTGACCACTCCTCATAGGTATTAGGCAGTGACCATGGAGAGGGACAAAACTGTCACAGTAATTATGCAGGACTCATTTTTAAGCACAATTATCTTGAGTCTTCAGATGAGACTGTATCATTGATTAATATGTTATCAGTTTGATTATATTTTGATCCATTCAACATCTAATTTTCTGAACCTAATCTCTTTTATTCCCATAGGAAATTGCAATAGAACAATTTAGGAATAGAATATCTTTTTCTATGTGTGTGCAAGCTCATCCATCATGTAATGTAGTGCAAAACCAAAACCAGGTTGCTAACAGCGCTTTGTCTAATCAATTTCTTTCATGTGTATTTATTTAATATCTATGATGTGCTTCTGTTAGGTACCCAGGCCAGTCCAAAACTTAAAATCCTCCAGCCTCAGACTCCAGAGGAGCTGGGATACCAAGTATGTTATGATATACCTAGCTTTCTCTATCACAGAAAGATAACATTCAAATTCTCTAAGAAAAACAATGCCAATTAATATGTGGCATTTTATGAAGAACCGTGAGAACAAAGTAAGAAAGAAGATGAGAAATAAATGGAAAGGGGGTACATTGTCCATTGGCAGTTATGTTTGGCTGTGATCTCCAGTTTCAAAGTTATTCTCATAAATCCTAATAAAGAAAATATTAAAACATTTTTCCATCTCTAGCAGATACCATACTTCAATTATGCTCTGCAGTAGCCATCACATACTAGGACATTTTTCACATTCTACATCGGCCCTTCAGTATCAGAAGGACAGGAAGCTCCACTAAGGAAAAGGTCTGGGCAAAGGGCAGATACAAAAGGGAGACATTCAGGTATATTTGGCTAACATGGACCTATATGGGAACAGGATGTTTCTCTAGTGAATGGTTAATACAAAACTCCATTGAAAATACAAACAAATAGAATTCCCCTAAGGTGTGGATCAGAACATCAGCCACAACAGTGATGCAGGGAACATGGTCTTGGGTGACAAAACTATTGGAACTACAAAGTCATAGCAACAAACACAGCCATATGTTCATCGTGACAAGTATGAAGTGTCTTGTAAGTATTTTTTCTCTCAGCTCATTCTTCAGCTTTCTCTGGGATTAACTGCGAATTCTAGATGGAAACAGAGCCAATCTGAAAAACTTTAAAATGTGAGTGAAGTTGATGTCTGTTCGTACATGCTTTCCCCGTTTTTCAGTTTATTTCACAGGCTCCTCATGTCATAGAATGCTTGTGGCACTCTGAGGTGTCATTCTTTACTCGGTTCTAGGAAGAGAAATTAAATACATTGTTGTAAGCCACTGAGTTTTAATTGAAGCCTTCCACAAAACCTTCCCTCCACTGAGTGTCCTTCCTTCAGCTTTAATGAGAAAGCATCCTGCTGGAACTCCCAGGGAGGAAGCTGTCACTTGCCTGAGCTCTTAATGACTCTGGAAGAACTAGAGGAGACTCTGGTGGTCTTTGACTTTGTTCCACCAATTGCTCCCCACAGTGAGACACCACCTTGAACTTCAGCCCTGGCTCACTGAACTGCTCCCCTTAGGCCACATCCATTGGACTTTTTAAGCTATACATGTTGTATTCAGCCAATCAATTAATATATCTGCTGACCCTTGCCAAACTAGTCTTTATATTTATGACCTGACAAAACACTTAGTTTCCTCTTTTGTAAAGCTAAAGATATCTGGATATGGAAGGGGATTTTCAAGTAACTGTGATGTGTTTCAATTTGTGTGGATAGCAAGAAGTTAAAGTGAGAAGTGGTCTGTCTCCTTCACTGATTGGCCAGGTATCTCCTAAAGATGCATCTAAGAAAAAATTATCCCATTATCAAGGGAAACTCTTCTAGTGTTCTATTATTACCCAAGTTACTTTAATTCACTCCAAGACTACTAACAAGCATTCAGTTTCTCCTCTACATGATTGCATGCATTGCATTGAACTCCAACTGTAGTCTTATGAAATATGTGTTGTGATTAGCTAATTTCTGGGATAAAGCCTGCATGGAGACAAAGATGAGCCAAATGCACACAGGCAGTCAGCAGCAGAGAAAGATGGGTGCTGCCCTCAAGACTTTGTTTCCTGTCTTCTACCCAGGACTAAGAATGCTCAAAACTCTAGGTCTATATGCATATGGTCAGAATCTGGTTCCACCATGCCCTGCTATAAGCTGTGGGAAATGGCTATAGTAACAAGTTTTATTTAAATAGTGAATCAATCACATGCGAATGGTATGAGATAAACATCTCATGCACCTTCAATTTTATCTTGGATTAGTTAGCATTCTCCATTTAACAGGTGAACACTCTCAGTTAAAGGTACTGCAATTTATTTTGATAAGTATGTCATATCCATTTAGTGAGACCCTCAGGCCTAAGATCTCCAAAGCCACAGGCTTTTGAATAGGTTTATAGTAGAAAATACGAATTACCTCCTGTGTGGAAGAGCCCTCAAAGCCAAGATGCAGTAAGCTGTTGGTTATCCTTATAACAACCATACCCCATTGTCCAGTCATGCCACTACTGCCAACATGCCTGGCTTTTTTCACATGAGTTCTGGGGATCAAACTCAGGTCCTGGTTCTATGCAGCAAGCACTTTATTGACAAATCTCTTCAGCTCTGCTGTGTTGTTTTTTAAAAACTTCAGTTATCCCTTTGTCAAATAAGAAGTGCGTAAGCCGGGCGGTGGTGTCGCACGCCTTTAATCCCAGCACTCGGGAGGCAGAGGCAGGTGGATCTCTGTGAGTTTGAGGCCAGCCTGGTCTACCAAGTGAGTTCCAGGAGAGGCGCAAAGCTACACAGAGAAACCCTGTCTCGAAAAACCAAAAAAAAAAAAAAAGTGCATAAAACTCAGAGAGAAAGGGACATAAAACTCAGAGAAAGGGTGATTTAATGGTAGCAGAGAGAAAATAAACACAACCAAATAATGAAGAGGAATTAAGAAGATGGGGATGGCAAGAAGAGGAAGCCACTACATTCACGTAAATGAAATAACATGTTCACTTTAGACTCACTGTAAGAATCGTTTAAGGTTTCTTTGGTGGTGGTGTTTATTTTTTTGTTTTGTGTTTATATCCCAGTCAAAGTGTTCTCTCCCTCTCCTCTTCCTAGTCCCTTCCCCCATTTAAGGTTTCTTATCTACCCCTTTTCAATGTGTGCATGCTTATTTTTTATGAGTAGCTAAGCAATAAATTTGGCTCATGACCCAGTTTAAACAAAACAATATAAAACTTAACAGGAAAGTTAATAGTGATTTTTGCAACTTACGTAGCCATTTTCCACCTTATGTTTTGTTTGGCTTGTTAATTTGAAAGTCTCAGTCTAGATGGGCACATACACATGCTATCATACATGAACTTGACAATGTCTTAAAAACTGAATTCAAGCAAAGATTATTTATAGATTGTCATCTATCCTGAAAAAGAGGACCCCAGAGTCCTTCTGCTGTACTTTTGATAATTCCCTCAGAGAAGACAGAACCAGATCACTGGGGTTGGGTACTCAGTTCATGTCGAGCAGGTATGAGAAGCTGACTTCAGAATCCAACACCCGTGGAAAAGCCGGATGCAGCAATGCCCATCTGTAACCCCAGCACTAAAGTGGCAGAGACCAGAAGACCTCTGGAGGTTGGATGGCCAGCCTAGCCTGGTCAAAGCTCCAGGTTTAGTGAGAGACCCTGTCTCAAAACAAGGAAACGGACAATCAAAGGAGACACTGCATATTGGCCTTTAGCCTCCACATGTATATTCGTTCACCCATGTGCATACACCTTTATGAACATGTGTATACAATACACACACACGCATAAACACACACACACAAAAGACACAAACAAAACCAAAGCACTTAGGTACCCTAGAAGATCCCACTCTTTCAGACACGGTTAAACATGATTGTGTAAATAGTGTATAACCTCTCTGCCATTAACAAGCCTCTGGAGACTGTGTAACATCTAAAAAGGTCTACATAATAGATGACACACCATTATGGCTTTCTAGGTGTTTATTGTAATGGAATAAACTATGATGAAGCCTTAACGTTCTTCTGTGCAATTCCACAGCATTTCCATTGAGGCTTACCAGGAAATAATGCACCACACTTTTACAGCTCTGCTGCCTTGAGAGAGGTGCCAGAGTAGAAGCATTTTAAGGGGTAATAGTTTTTCAGTCAATATTGAGAACACAACTCTGGGTGCACTTCACCCTGCTCGTGAGGTCACCCATCGTCAGTAATGGCATTTGCATTTTATTGGCTTATTCCTAGTCTAACCTAACTCCCTGACCCAAAGAAAGCATTCTTCAATTCTGTTTTGCTTCTCAGCATTGAGCAGTTATTCACTCCAACCATGAGCCTCTATTAAGCTCCCACTATGAAAACCGCTGTTTATGTGAAGTATGGTTATTTCCAGAGGAGAAAAGGAGTCATTTACTTCACAAAGCTTATGGAGTGCTGTGGAAGGTGAGGGCCTTGCATTGATTAAGCACCTACTGTGATGGTTAATACTGTCAACTTGACAGGATTTAGCATCACCATGGAAACACAGCTGTGGGGGGAGGGGGACGGATTAGGTGAACTGAAGTGGAAAGGCCTACCCTGACAGCGGGCAACACCATGGGCTGGGTCCTAAACTGCCTGGGAAGAAGGAAGTCGGCTGACTACCAGCATGCATCTCTCTATGCTTCTTGACTGTAGATGTGATGTAACCAGCTGCCTCTCACCCCTGCCACCATGCTGTCCCACTGTGATAGACTGTGTCCTTGAACAGTGAGCCCAAACAGACCTTCCTGCATTGCCTTTGTCCGACTCTTAGGTGCAGCACTGAAAAAAGAAACTAATACACCCACTGTGTGCAACAGTACCAGGAGGGGAACCAGGTCTCCTTCATGCCCTCCTCTGCTCTGATTAATGTTTATAATATTTATGAAAATATAACGATATGATGCAGATACCATCATCATCTCTTTTTAGAGGAAAAATGCAGATTGACAACCAGAGTAAGAAATTCTCAAAGAAGGCAGACAGTAAGTCCAAGAGCTGAGCCTCTCACTAAACTGAGACTAGCTGTCCAGGGAGCACCAGGGATCCTCATGTCTCTGTCTCCCCAGCACTAAGATTACTAAGCATGTATAAAACCACCATGCCAGCTTTATACATGCATGCTGGGGACCCAAGCTCAGACTCAGACATCATGCTTGTGCAGCAAGCACAGACTGTATCAGTTAAGCCATGACTAGCCCACCATGTATAGAATTTTGTTGTGTTTCAGCTTGATTTGCCTTATTTCAGTTAAACCACATTCTGTGCTTTCAATACTCTTTTTGAAGTGTATTTAGAATAATGAATAACAATCTGCAACAATGAGTAAAATCAATAATAAAATAAAAGTTTTATTATAAATAAAATGTTGCATCTTGTCTCATTTAAAATGGCACAATGAATGTTAAGGTTAGAAATTTTAGAAAGCTTTTATGCTAAAATCTTCATTCTAGATGAAATACTGAAATCTAGAAAGCAAACCCGGGAAGGCAAGATTAACATGGGATGGAATGTATTCTCCAGCTCCCTACCCTATTTTTGGAGACATAGAGTCTCACTGAACCTAGAGCTCACTGATTCGGCTGGACTGGCTGTCCAGGGAACTGCAGTGATTGCCTGTCTCCTCAAAACTTGAATTTTAGGCATTTGCCACTATGCCCAGCTTTGTACACAGGTATGGGGATTCACACTCAGACCCGTATGTTCTGCATAACAAGCACTTTACACTGGAGCCACTTCCCCAGCCCCCTTTCTACAGCATTCTAATGAACGTTCTCCAGTTCCTTAGCTAACCAACTAGTCAACAATCTTAGATGACCATAAGTATACGCCACTGCCCACAGAATTAGACTATTACTTGGCCACACATTTTCTCTAAGAAATGGAGCCACACTTTCTTTGTAATTCCTCACTGACCCACTGATGTAATTCCTGTATCAGGTCTACTGACGCTTTGTCAGTTCACACTTCCTACTGGGACACTATAGTGACCCCAAACAGACACAGCCTGTTCATTTCAACAGTGGGCATTTATTAAGTGTCCAGTGTGTGTCAGGCTCAACCCTAGCTTTTGAGGAATGAGTATCGACTAACGAGGAAAGAGATGTGAAAATAGCTAAGTAATTAGATGATTGCAATACTTTCATTCCATTAATTCAGTAATGATTTATTGAACCACCACTCGCCGCTGAGCATAGATCTAAATCACGAACAAGATCAGATGTAACTCTCGGCCCACTGATGGAGGCAAAGGTTAATCAGATCCCAGGAAATAGGAACAAAATCATCATCTGGACAAGCTATGGGAGAGAGTTAGATTGAGAGTGTCCTGAGAGTAAACCACAGACAATGGACCAAAGCCAGAATAGCGAGGCTGGGGAGATGGCTTAGTCAGTAGGTAATTTTATGCAAGCATGAAAACATGTATCTGGTTACCCAGCACCCCCATGAAAAGCCTGTAGCCCCACTGCTGGGGAGG
>CABHPQ010053149.1:0-10078 GCA_902168405.1 Peromyscus aztecus | reverse complement strand
GGGGGGGCTTTGGAAGGGGGATTCTAGCCTTGCCGGGTCCATGGAGCTACTAGAGAAGGCATATCTATGACCCTTGGGGGCATTTGGGGCTATTGAGTTGCCAGAGAGGGGGTGGCTTGCTCAGAAGCCTTTGGCTGTTTGGGGATGCCTGAGGGGCTGTTGTGAGCCTAGGAGTGTGGCCACAGGCCTGGGGAGAGGACTATTTAAGGTGTAATTAGTGTACTTTTGGCGTCCACCAAACTTCCCCTTCCTCTTAAAACAGTCTTGAAGGCTGCAGACTTGTTTAAATCCTATCCAGCAAAAAGGAAAGAAAGGAAAGCGGGCAAGAGAAGAGGGTTGTTATTTTGTGAAATTGCATTTCCCAGCCGTGAGCGTGAGTCACAGGGTCTGGAGCTTCAGATTTCTTGTTTGGATGAACTTTTCTCCCAGAGGCTGGGGCTGTGTTGCCCCAACTCAGGCCACTTTGGGACGATGGAGCCGGTGGCTCCTGGCACGGGACAGGTCTCCCTGTCAAGATGTAGAGCGACCTGGGAGTTGATGCTCTGAGGCCCGTGAAGTGGCTGCTGCTGCCCAAATTTTTCAGGGGGCACTGGGCAAAGCAGATTTGGGTCAGGAAGGTCAGGAATGGATTCAGATGGTCCAATGGATTCAGAGTTTTGGCTTGTGGAGGTAGAGGGGTCGGGAGGTGAATGGTGGTGGTGGTGGTGGTTGTATTTTAGTGAGAATATGCTTAGTGCCATGGAACTGTACACTTTAAAATCGTTAAACTGGTAACTCATTATGGATATTTGATCACACACCAGAATATGCCCTTGGTTCTAAACCACCACTGTGGTGACTCTGAGGCGGAGCCCAGAAAACTGTTTTTGTTACTGGTTTCCAGGTCATTCAGTACAAGTTTGGAATACTCATTTCATCTGTTAAGTAGGGGGGTTAGTGACTCACTGGAGTGTGATGAGAGCCAGCTATCTCCCTAAGTGCACAGTTCCTAGGGTTTGGCTGGTCACCATGGCCACCTTGTCTGATTCCCACCAGAGCTGTCCCCCTGTACTTCAGAAAGTGACCCCATATAGGCAGGCTCACTGCCTCCAGGATTGGGACTGTTGCCTCTCAGGGAGCCACTCCATCCTGGGCTTGCCCAAGAGCTAGAGTTGGCCTAGACCATGTGCTGATTGGTGCTGGAGTGCTCTGACCTGGTTTTCATGGTGCACCAGATGGCTAAGTACATGGTCGTCAGGAGCCATGTGGTTCCCTCACTGCAGAAAAGCTGTGTGCCAGCCGTGGGCAGCTCCAGGTATGATGTCTTTGTGTTCTTCCATAGCCAGACTATGGCCAAAAAAATGTAAGAGGGAGTAGAGGTCCAGAGAAGGAAAGGGCCAGTTCAGGGTTACCCAGCAGGTGTCCGAGGTATGGTCTTACCTGGAAGGTGAGGACTGGATCCTCTAGGAGCTGAGTGACAACTTCTGAAGATGGAAACATGAGATTAGAAGCCATTCTCTTTGGGGTTAGGCAGGGTGTACCCCATGCCTTAGACTTCTGTCAATTCTCTTCTCTCCCTTTCTCACACGGAGAAGACAGAGGACCGCCCCTGCTCTAGGCCTGCCCCCGCCCACTTTGTAAAGGAGTCTGAGATCTTGGGTTCAGGGACCTTGTTTCTCTATCAGCCTAAGGACTCCTGAAAATAAGGGCTCATCTCCACATCAGCCCGAGGCCAGAGCTCATCTCTGCCCCTTGGGGCATCTGTAGTGGGCTCAGAGGACTCCAACCACTGTGCCCCGGTTCACTGTTGACTTTCCCGGGGAAGCTGCTGCTTTCTAGCCTTGGCCCTTCACTAGGAAAGGGGAGCCCTTGGTCATTCCTTGCCAGCCCCACCACAGGCCCCACCTTCACTAAATTCCGGTGTGCCATGCCACCCGGAGCCCGTGATACCTATAAATAGAGGCTGTATACACCAGGAGGGCCTGAGCTGTGTATGCTCAGGAGCTCAACGGGTGTCTGGTTCCTGTCATGTGGAGGTGGGAGAGGTAGCCACTTCCCTCTCCAGGCTCTCAGAGAGGTGGCTCAGGCTGGCCGAGCTCCTCTGTGCAAAATGGCAGCCACACTGCAAGCTCCCAAGTCTCTTCCTTACTAGATGGGAAATAGAGTCGACAGAGATGTGTCTGAAGTCCCTCCATAGCTGACAAGTGGCTTCCCATGATGCCGTCTGTATTAGTCACTTTTCTTGTTTCCAAAGCAGCTTAAGGAAGAAGGGTATGCTTCAGCACACATCAGAGGGTACTTCTGTCATGACAGGGAGGTTGTGTCATCAGGAGCCTGGGGCTGATGGTCACATTGCTGCAAACCTGATTCGCCTTTTTATTGAGTGCAGGACCCCAGCCCATGGAATGGTGCCTCCCACATTTAGGGTGGGTCTTCCCGAATTGCTTAACCCAATCTGTAAACTCCCTCACAGATGTGCTGAGAGATTTATCTCCTGCATGATTCTAGACCCTGTCAAGTTGATCGTGTTAGCCTCTACATCTGATGCAGTGTGTCAGGAACTGATAGACACACCAGTCACAGCTGTTAACATCATCACCATGTACCCAGGGGTCCTAGGGACCAGACATATGACAAAGTACTTTAGACTCATGACTTCACTTCCCTTATGCAAGCCTTAGGGGGGTCTCTCTCATGTTCCCACAGTATAGTCAGGGCCCCCGAGGCCAAACCCACAACTAGAGTTAGGATTTGAACTCAGGCTTTGGGGATGGCTGAAAGTTCTGTGTGAACTGGTGTGGCATGGTGAGCGAAAGCCTCCTTTACCACAGCCCTGAATGGCCTCTGTCCCGACAGGCGCTGAGCAGCAGTGTGTACAGGAATGCTTCGCCCTATGGCTCCCTCAACAACATCGCGGATGGCCTCAGCTCCCTCACCGAGCATTTCTCAGATCTGACGCTCACCTCTGAGGCCCGCAAGCCCAGCAAGCGACCTCCGCCCAACTACCTGTGCCACCTCTGTTTCAACAAAGGACACTACATTAAGGATTGCCCCCAGGTAAGGTAGCTCAGCCCTGCTGAGCTCTCTGAGCTTCCTGCCTGCCTGGGTCTGAGGGCAAGTGGACACCACGGTTTCCCCTGGCCCTCTGTTTCCCTGATACTGTTCAGTGAGCTAAGGCTGTCTGGGATAGAGGGACGTAGACCCCACTTGGGTCCGTGATGCTTGCTCAGCAATCTACATGGGGGATTCTGGACCCAAACCAGGCCCTCACATGAGGTTCTGGCCCTTTGGGTCCCACAAGTGGTCCTGCAGGGTGGGTCCCATTATAGTGGGGCAGGAGGCAGCCAGCAATCTCTTCATAACTCTCCGGAGGCCCCATCTGCTCACACTCACCAGGAAGGAATGTGGGCTCCTGGCCAGGAATCCAGATGTGCACCCCTCCCTCAGATCCACCACAGCCTCCTCTGCCTAGAGCAAGGAAGGATCAGGGTCCTGGCCTATTTGTGCCCCAGGGTAGGTCTAGGTAGAGGCATTGGGTGCTAAAAGACTCGGCATCCTTCTCAGGGCACAGGACTGGGGGATGGAGGGTGCTGGGGGCAGCCCTGCTCTGTCTCCTGGGCTGTGATAAAGCAAGGCTGCTACGGCTGATCCCACTCCCTGGGTGACAGACTTCCCGACAGAGGCAGGCTCCTGGGGAGCGAAGACAGCAGCCATCTTTCTCAGTGCCGTTTGAGGTTATCGGTGATCCTTTTCCCCCACTATTTTTCCACATTTTCTGTGTTTTTTTTTTTTTAATTTTATAATGCGGTGCTGGATTTATTTTATATATGTAATGGAAATGGAATCCCATCAACTCTGAAAAGCCATGTCGTATTTACCAGAGTGGAGCTGGGTGGGGAGCCAGGATGGGCTGGCCACTTGTTACATCCCAGGCACTTCTCAGGAAGGGCTGTGTTAGGCTTGGTGCCCTTGGCGCTCCAAGTCTAGCCCCAACACAGCTCTTCACAGTTCCAGGGAACTTGCTAGAAAAGCAGAACCCCAGGCCCACCCTAAACCCCCTTGCCTCCCCCAGTGGAGCCCTACATGGTGGGAGCTCACCACTGATAGTGTCCCCCACACTCCACACCCCATCCTTCCATGGGGGCAGTGAGCAAGCGGCCCTTGGAGTCATGTGACTTTACTGGAGGCTGAGCTCTACTCCTCCTCCTCCAGGGCTCTCTGGGTAGAACTCTGATCGGGCAATAGATAAGGATTTAGAGTCTGCCCAGGAGCCACTAACTGGCAGCTGCTTCCTAGCTAAGAGCTCCCACATGCAAGCCATTCAGGACACCTCCAGAACCACCTCACCGTGGGCAGCTTGGGGAATGGGTGAGCAAGACCCACTCACATTGAGGAGGAGACCAACCCTGTGGCACTGTACCCTGACAGCCAGCCTGTCAGGTAACGCTTTTGACTGCCTGTCTGTCAGACTCACATGAGCCTCTTTCTGAGAGGCTGAGATGAGTACTTTGAACAAGAAAGGAACTCCTGCAGAAGTTGAGCTGGGCAGGTGAGAGTCCTCTGAATACTGGGACAGAGGGGCCCTTGGTTTCCAGTGCTGCTGACACTGGCTCTCCTGTGCAGGGATCATTCTCTCTTAGCTCTATGGCAAGTGAGGGAGGAGGGACCAGTTGGCAGTGGGACAGATGAGTCTCTGAGAGCTTCGGAGCTGAGGAAGACACAGAATTGCTACTTGGTGCCTCCATGAGTCCCGGGACCACCCCTACCTGAGACATGTGCTCTGTGCAGCCTAGACCAGCTAGAGCTGGCTGATTGTATTGTATTCAGGGTCTCTCGGAGGCCCAGGGCTCTCCCTGCCTGCTTCGGTGGTGGAGGCAGAATTGGGATAAGGCAAAGGAGAACCCTGACTAGCACTTGGGGCAGTGACACAAGGTAGGGGAAGGACCTGGCAGGGCCTGGCCCAATGAAAATGCTTGGTACAGGCTGTCGAGGGCCTGGCCCAAGGAAAATGCTTGTTACAGGCTGCGGAGGGTCTGGCCCAATGGAAATGCTTGGTACAGGATGTTGGGCTTTACTCTCTTCGCTTGGACACCACCATGAGGAGGGTACCCCCCAGCTGGGTGCTAGATGGCGGGGATTTGGGTGGGCTGGCATTGAGTTAGATGCTCTTCACCCTCTGTTGACCACAAGCAGCTGCTGGGCCACAGGGCCACATTCCTCCCTGTACCCTTGCCGTCTGACTCCTGAACCAGCTGAGATTCTTATGCTGTCAGGTGTTGAGCACGAGTCTTCCTCAGGAGAGGAAAGGTTTTATAAACCTATGATTCCAATGAAATGTTATACACAACAGGCCAAAATATGTTGTGTGTAGGTGAGATGTGGTGACCTACCCCTGTACTGGTCGTATCATGGGTCATGATTTCTTTTTAAGACAGAGTGGTATCCCACCAAACTGATAGGCCTTCTCAGTGCTTCCACCCACTACCACGGGTGGTGCTGCTGTGGGTGTGTGCTTAGAAGTATCCCTGAAAATCTTTGATTTTGGTTTTCCACTCTGAACTTTTTTTTGGTTCTTCGAGACAGGGTTTCTCTGTGTAGTTTTGGTGCATCTGTACTGCATCTCGCTCTGTAGACCAGGCTGGCCTCGAACTCACAGAGATCCGCCTGGCTCTGCCTCCCGAGTGCTGGGATTAAAGGTGTGCACCACCACCGCCCGGCCCACTCTGAACTTTATTGTGCCCTTCTGTGAAGTTAGTTTATCCTTGTTCTCATGTCTTGGTGTGAAGGCAAAGGTTGGTTCACTGACTATACACCTTTTCATTGTTATCGTTTGTTTTTGTTATGAGACAGTCTGTCTGTACAGTCCAGGTTGGCCTCAAACTTGTGATCAGCATGCTTCAGTCATCCTTGTGCTGAGTACATATAAACCACCATACTTGGCCACATCTTCATTTTTGTTTTGTTCTTGTTTGGTTTGGAGACAGGATCTTATATAGCTCAGGCTGGCCCCCAGATTGCTAGGTAGCACCAGCTGGCCTTGAACTCTTGATCCCCCTCCTTCCTCTTCCCAAATGCTGGAATTGGGCCACATCTGCTTTCACATCCGTGTGTGCGTCTGTATGTGTGTATGAGCTCCTGTGTGAGGCCAGAAGCTGGCATCTAGTGTCTTTCTCAATCACCTCCCCAACTACTTTTTAAGCCAGGTCTCTCACTGGAATTAACCAGTTCATCTTGATTGGCTGGCCCACAAGCTCCAGAGATCTTCCTATCTCTGCCTCCTGTGTGCAGAGAATATGGACGTACATGGCCACACCAGGCTTTTGTGTGGGTACTGTGGATCCAAACTCAGGGCTTCATTCTCGCACGACAAGTGGTTAGACAACTGAGCTACCTCCTCAGGCCATCACATCTTCCTTCATTACTGCAAATGTTTACAGCTCTGACTTCTGTGAGCCGTGTCCCATGTTTCGGTGTGTCTGGTCTTTTATATGCCACCTAGTATTTTCTTGAGTTTCCCTCTTGGACCCCCCCTGGTTATTCAGCAGCGTGCTGTTTAATAGCCACATATTTGTGAGTTTTCCAAATAGCTTTTGATGATTTCAGAATTTATTCCACTGTGGTCAGAGGACATGCTTTGTATTGTTCCATTTCTTCCAAATGCACTGTGGTTGTTGTGGAGCTCAGCATGTGGCTGGCCTGGAGACTGTCCGATGAGAAGGTTGGGTGGGGTGTTGTGGGGATGTCTGCTAGGCATGCTGGCTTATGTGCTGTTTATGTCTCCTGTTGCTTTGTTGATGTTCTGCCCAGTTCTCTAGCCATTAAGTGCAGATACCAGCGTCTCCAACAATGATTACTGAATTACTCCTTTGTCTTCCATAGCCTATTTTTCTTCGTGCGTTTTGGTGTTTTCTTATTAGGTATGCCCTATCTTTCTAATGGTTATAGTTTTCTGATGAATTGATCCTTTTACCGTTATAAAATGCTCATTTCTTTTTTCCCTTTAGTAACATATTAGAGCTAGAGATGTAGTTCAGTGATAGAGCACTTGTCAAATACATGCAAGGTCTTGGGTTCGATCTTCAGTACCACAGGAAAACGGAACCAAAACAAAACCCACGAAGTCTGTTTTTTTTCTGACAGTGGTATACCTGGCTTTCTAGTGGTTGCTTTTATCTATTGAGATATTTGACTCTGAAGTAAGTCTCCTGTAGATAGTGTATGATTGATTAGATTTTAAATTTTCTCCCCAATCTGAAAAAAAAAAATCCCTACATTTTGATTGGATTCTTTAATCCATTCACCTTTAGTACTATTGGTGTAGTTTAATTTACTTCTACCGTGAGTTTTTATGTTATAAATTGCTTATCTTTTTATTCCTCTGTTTAATTTTTTTTTTTTTTTTGGTTTTTCGAGACAGGGTTTCTCTATATAGTTTTGGTGCCTGTCCTGGATCTTGCTCTGTAGACCAGGCTGGCCTCGAACTCGCAGAGATCTGCCTGCCTCTGCCTCCCGAATGCCGGGATTAAAGGCGCGCACCACTGCTGCCTGGCTCCTCTGTTTAATTCTTATTTCTGTCCTTTGTGTTCGTTTTCTAATGTAACAGTTTGATTTCTCTAATGATTTTAACGCTCTTTTGTAGTGATCTACTTGTGGGATGTGGTTTATGTTGTGCATCTTAATTCACTAGCAGCACACACAGAAATGCCACTCCTGCACAGGTCTGTGAGGTGCCGGTTTGGGCCTTCGGGTGCTCACTTGTGCTGGGTCCGTTTCTGTGTTCATCCTGCAGTCTTTTGTGCTGCTTGGATGCATTGATGAAGCCGTCATTAGATTTGGGGATGTTTAGGCCTTTGTTTCTTCAAATATTCTTTCTGTTCTTTCATCTTTTGTTCTACAGAAGAATTTCTAAATGATCCAAATGTGTTTAGAATTCTCCATAGTTTAAGTGGGGTAGAATATACCCATGAGCCCTGGCGTTTCACAGGGGCAGCAAGGAGTGTATACAGCTAACACTTTCACTGCCAGGGGCCCTGGTCTGGTAGCATGGGACTTGATTCTTTTCTAACTTAAGAAAAGGCTAGAGGAGCTGGGGATGGAGCTCAGTTGGTGGAATGCTTGCCTGAGATGCTCAGAGCTCTGAGCTCAGTCTCCAGTGCTTCATAGGCCAGGGCTAGTGGCTCACATCTGTAATCTAGGAACTCAAGATGGGGAGGCAGGAGGATCAGAAGTTCCATGTCATCCTCTGCTACACAGCAAGTTCAAGGACAGCTTGGGATATATGAAACCTCATTTTAAAGAAGAGGACACATAGCCGGGCGGTGATGGCGCATGCCTTTAATCCCAACACTTGGCAGGCAAAGGCAGGCAGATCTCCGTGAGTTCAAGGCCAGCCTGGTCTACACATCGAGTTCCAGGACATCTAGAGCTATTACATAGAGAAACTCTGTCTCAGAAAAGCAAACAAACAAATTAAAGAAGGAGAAGGAGAAGGAGAAGAAGAAGAAGAAGAAGAAGGAGAAGAGACAGTAAAAAGAACAGGATAGCTGTCTCCAAGGCTTTGTTCACATGACTCTGGGGGCACTGTGAAGGGTACTGAGTGCTACAAGAAGTCTGGAGCCCACAAAGCAGAGGTAGAAGGTGATGGAGATCAGCTGCCCAAGGGACATCACTCCTTGTGGGTGAGACTGTGCCAGGGCCCATCTAATAGATGTGAGCACTTGTCCAGGAAAACTTATGAGCCAAGAGTGTCGTCACTTCACTCTTGGAAAAACAAAACAAACAAACAAACAAACAAACTAAGAGCCTTGTTTGTAGTCCCCGACTTTGGGTGTGTGCAGCAATGTGACAGTTTTGAGGCCAAAGGGTAAATAGTAAAGTCACTGTCCAGTAGCCCCTAAGCCCCTCACTTTCTCCGTAGGTATGGTAATACTCCTCAGTTTCCACTTCACGAAACCAAGGTCCAGGGAAGTCAAGTGGCTTGCCTCTGGTCACACAGCCAGTAACTCTGTAAACTTGGAACTCAGGTCCTCTGAGTCTAGGCCCAGACTTTTTGTTTGTTTGTTTGTTTGTTTATGTCCTACATCCACTGTTTTTAAGATCAGAGGTTTTTTGTTTGTTTTTTGAGACAAGGTTCTCTCTGTAGCTCTGGCTGTCCTGGAACTTACTCTGTAGACCAGGCTGGCCTCAAACTCAAGAGATCCGCCTGCCTCTGCCTCCTGAGTCCTGGGATTAAAGGTGTGTGCCATCCCACCTGGCAAGCTCAGAGGTCTTTAAAAGAGAGGGGCTGCTGGAAATAGAGGATAAGAAACCACACCTGCTCATTCTGACCAAGTTGGTGTGCTCCATAATTCACCACCGGTCCATCCTCAAGGGGTCTTCTGCCTGGTAAAGCAGAAAGGTCAGAGTAGCACTGGACTGGCAGCTCTGGTGGCGGTAGACTCCTGTTGTCTGCAGGGGAGGCCTAGGCAGTACCTGTTAGCTGCCTGCATGGCCTCCTGGGTGCCTGCTGCTGACATCACCAGGGGCAGGACCCTGAGGTTCTGAGCCTCCAGTCCTTCCAGCTCAGCCTGTGTATTTGTAGTGGGGTTGTGAATGCAACCTTTCTACGTGTCTCTTGGGTGTGGGCATGCTGCTGGGGTAGGCACAGGCAGCCTGGGACACTGTGGGAGGTTTGAAAGGGGAGGAGCTAGACCAGGGAGGAAAGGCATCCCAGTCCTCTCTGGGCACTGCATGCTCTCCTTCACGGCTGGCACACCCAGAGGAGAGGCGGGAGGTGTGGTCAGAGCAGGTGGTGAAGGCCTGCATGTCAGGCTGTAACCCTGGGCTTAGTGTCGAGGGCAGGGAAGCTATCTGGGTTTAGGTAACAGGCTCATGCGAGCAGTTTGAAAGATCATTCTGGGGGCAGGTGGGGCCTGGGTGGAAGGAGGCCTGGATGCTACAGAGGGCAGCCTGTGAGCCTGGGTTAGAAGGTGACGAGACCAGAGGAAAGGCTTAGGGAGCAGAGGTGGAGGATGAGGCAGCCTCGAACACCACAGGGAAAGAAGAAAGGGCCCCTTTGGGGCTCAGAGGCTCAGCACATTGCAAATAGTAGGAATGAAAG
>CABHPQ010053121.1:0-17514 GCA_902168405.1 Peromyscus aztecus | reverse complement strand
AAGCTAGTAAGCATTGTTCCTCAGAGGCCTCTACTTCAGTTCCTGACGCCGGGTTCCTGCTTTGAGTTCCCTCAGGGATGAAGTGTTACCTGATAGTAAGATGAAGTACACCCTTTTCTCCCCAGGTTGGATTTGGTCATGGTGTTTTAGCACAGCAAAAGTAACTAAGATAGCTGGAAAATAGGTTGTATTTCATGAGCCAGTTCCGGCAAATTCTAATACCCCTTGGAATGTTATGCACTGAGAAACCATGAGGCCTTACTCAGGGCTGGCAGGCAGGATGGGGTGCGGTGGTTGATAAGAACCATCTTCAGAAATCTGGGGTCACAGTGTGATGGGAAGCAGGAATGCCCCTGCCCTAAACAATGTAGAGACTGAAGACTCTGTCCTTAAGTAAACAAGCATTGGTAATATGGATCAAAGGCTCAAGCTGATTCAATTATAGCTTGGCCCAGTATCTATCAACCCATATTTTTTACTTCCTTATTCCAGTTCCTCTTCCAAAGTAGCTGTGGATTCCATTTCCCTGTGGGTCCTCCATGAATACCTTTGACCTTTTCACCAGATTCTTAAGCTACATAGAAACTAGAATGTTCTGAGTATCTCATATTCACATAATGTTCTGAGTGTCTCATCCTCACCTGGGATCCTCTCACATCCTAGAGGTTAAACAACCCATTATTATGAAAACCCACCCCAAAGTATGGCACGCTTGAATCCAATACTGAATCATTTCATACCCCTGGGGGGATGCCAAGGATGCAACTGGACAGATTAGTAATGTGTGATCATTGGTTTCTTTATTTCTTCCCAAAAGGAACCACGGGTGAGCGGTTTCATTCTGAATAAAGCTATGTGTGCATTCAGTAACTCATTTACCTAATCACTAGGCTTATATTTGGGTACCTGCTTCATGTTGAGCCACAGCCTTGGATCTGAGGGTAAAGATAAATAGACCCCATCTCCACTAAGCCTCACCTAGATATGTAAATAGACTCAGGAAGAGCTGGATCCATTACTGTGAATATTCCAAGGCAAGTCAAAGAAGACTCCTCAGAGGATGAAAAGACCTAAACTCGGCCTTCAAAGAAAATTAAATTAGAGCTATCTCTTGAGGACAAGCTGGGAAAGGGCATTGCATGCAGAGAAGCCCGCATGGAGCTGGTGTGGGCATGGGAGAGGGAGGCTGGCAGAAGCTGAAGCCTAAGGGGAGGGGGAGAGGGAGGCAGGACTGGCGCCCTAGAAGTGTGCAAGGCCTGGACCTTGACTGGAGTGACTTGTGGTGCAACAGGGGCCATTGCGAAAGCTCTCACAGCGTGGGGGACAGGCTCACACATGCACTTAGGGTTTGGTGGCAATGGAGTGATGGAGGAAGAGAGAGCAGCAGCAGAGAGAGAATTGTAGGCAGCTGGAGGTGAGGAGGCAAAGGAGAAGAAGGTGAGCCTCATGTCAGCAGTGAGGGGTTGGGTGGCAGGTCAGGACACGTCACAATGTGGAGAGATGAGGGCACTGCTTTCAGGTACTTGGAAATGAGAATTGACAAAATCTGGCAATTACACGGCTGATCAGAGTGCAAATGTGCAAGCGTGGGGCTGGAAACAGGAGCCTTGCCACATGCTACGCAGGGTACTTTGAAAGTGCTGCTGATGAGGCTGGAGTCGGATTGACTCGGCTGCCCACGGTCTTTCTGCTGTTCCACTCCAGGGAACCTGGCTGCTGCTCCCATCCCTTCTGCTCGTAGCCACAACAATCAATGCTCTTGAGAAAGCGGTGCGGGTGGTTTTACACGCACAGGTGTGTGGGTGCCCATTCTGCCCATCCAAATACAGCAGAATCCTACTTTCAAAAACTCGCCTAAGCTTCCTTAGCTGGGAAAATTGGTCTGAGTTTCTTATTGGAAAGAAAAGGTTATTTTTTTTTCATCTCTTTCCATTTCTTTTCCATGTTCTTTATCTCTCATCATCTGCTAGACTGTGAGCTTCTGGGGATTGCCTACATAAGATTCACTCCCAGGACTTCAGGACTCTCGGGGTCCCAAGTGGCCCAGCCCCACAGAGTTCACATTGGGCCCATGCAGGTGTCATTTCACTGACCCACTCCCTAGGTTGACCTGCATGGATCAAACCCATATTGTAGATGAATAAACAGAGTCTGGATAACCAGCTGTCAGAACCTGATCTTTTTTTACTTGTTTCTTGTCTTGGGAAACCCTCTTTTTTGGGGGGAATCCACTGTGACCTGGAGAGAAAGATTTATGGATGAAGTATGTTCTTAATGTATGTCCTTGGCTGAGACTTCACCCCCGAAGCACCAACAGCTCCATTCCAGGAGGCAGCAGGCCCTGGGAGGGTGACCTCGAAGCTGCCTTCTCTTTCTCCTTCCAGACCAGCTGCCTCTGTGAATCCCCGGGTGATAGATAAAAATTCTCTCCCATTTGCTTAAGAAAAAAAAAATGCCCTGCCCCCTACAACTCCCTCCCCAAACAGGTAAGTTGAGCCCAGGAGTTATTTGAAAGCAATAGCCTTTGGGGGAAAAAAAATGTATGGTGATTTTATTCGAGTCCCTAAATATTCACATGGGAAAGTACTGTTGGGGTGGCCTTATTTCCAAGAAAGCTCAATTGAAATTGTAGGCATTTCAGTTTAAGGCATGCTCAGTTTAAGGTCAGAGTTCAAGAAGGAAATGCAGCAAACAGGAACATTTATGGACGTCTTAGCTGGTGTTGTAAAGATGGTAGACAGGAATACTTTGGGGCATGCTTAACTCCTCTCCCCAGAAAGGTTGCAGCTGCAGCCAGAGGAAAGGTTGAGGTGACTTACTATAGAAGCTTTCCCCTAAGGACACCCGCCTTTATTAGTTGCGGTAGGTAGTGAAGACACACGATTTCCTGTTCTCTCTCAGAAGTCTCTCTCAGAAAATAAGTACTATAATCTACAGCTCATGAAAGAGGAAAGTGGGATTCAGTAGTATGAAGGGCTTTGAGACCCAAAAGTCAAAATCTTTCCTACATCTTTCCAAAGCCCACACACTTCTCTCTACATTGCTTCCAAATCAAAGCCCTCTGAAAGGTTGTTCTTGTAGGCTACCCAGGGTGACCCTTCCCAGCCAGGCCAGTGGAATGTCGGAGGGTTTTGCTTACATTCGTGGTCAATGTATTCTGAGAAAGATGAAAATTGGCAAATGAAAGGAAATCAGAGAACACGCAGAGTTCAATCACTGATGTGAGGGATGAAAAGAGAGTGATCGAGACTAAAAATTCTAAAGAGAAGTGCTTGACTCTGGGAAAACCTTATCTCAGATGAGGAGAAGAATGTGTATGGAGTGCTTACCAGTGCCTGCCACTTCCCAAGAGCTCTGAATTCATGAAACTCATTTAATTTGCTGACACCCTTGTAATAGTGCTAGAGCCACTCACAGTTGTAAGTGGGAGGCCCCCAGAGGCTGAGCATCTTCTTCATGCTCCTTCACATCCTCAATTACACAGTCCAAGGAGTCTGAGCCTAAACTCTACATTTTGCAGACTGACCCTACTACCTACATGATGGCCAAGAGTGCCTTCAAGTGAAAAAAATCTCAAGTCTGACTTGAGAGTTCCTACTTTTGAATGATTTTAAAGAGACAGGAAATTAGAGAGGGACTGGAAAAATGATCCTGCAATTAAGAGTTCTAGCTGCTCTTCCAGAGGACCTGGGTATCATTCCCAGCATGCACATGGTAGCTCATGGCCATCTATAACTCCAGTTCCAGGGGATCTGATGCCCTTGCATGGTCTCTGTGAGCACTAGGCCCATATGTGGTGCACATACAAAAAAGCAAGCAAAGAAAACACTCATTAAAAAAAGAAAGAAAGAAAAAGAGAGAAAGAACGAAATCAGAGACAAAACTGTGACAACACACAGACAGAGTCCTAAGTCTCCAAGTCAATAATCCTGTAGTCAGTCTCTATGAAAACCTCTCCATGATGTATACAGGCTAGCGCTTCTGACTCTGGCTTCACACTAGAGTTGCTTGGCAAAATTTCGTAAGTCATGGTCATCTGAATCCTACTTCCTAGTCAACTGAATCCGAATCCCTGTAGATGGACCCTTAGAATCCATGCTTTTCAAAGCTCTCTGGGTGATTCTGATGGGCAGCTTGGAGCGTAAAGCATTGATGGAGGTAAATGTGATAGGCAGCCACCTCTGCTAGAGCGCTAACTTTCTTCTATGCAGCACACCAGGACATTTCCCCAAAGTCAGTCTAGCCTGCAAGTGCTTCAAGGACAGCCATTGTGCATGTCACCATTCCTCTGGCGTCTTCCAACCCTACCCATCACAATGACAGCTGTGTCATCGATGCACGCCTGTGTGGACATCTCTGCTCACCAATATCCATTGTTATTCAGTGTTCTGTAGAACTCTGCTTGTCTGGGCAGTGACTCTGGAGTGGTCACAGTTGGAGATGTGAGTCACTGCTAAAGTTTCCAGAAAACTTGGAATTAGAGGTAAGCAAGAGCACAGAGAAAATAGTGACCAGTGCCTTTGACTCATTGGTATAGGTATGACTGTTTATTATCAGGGTTCAGCTCAGAAACAGCACTTCTAACATCGAATAACAGAGGATGGAGATGACCTCACAGCATCTCCTCTCAATTTAGAAACAAAAGGTGGGCCCCTGCTGTCCTCAGGCCACTGTAATGGCTAGTCACATCATTTCTATCTTCCAGTGGGTTATGTTTGTCTCTCATGGCAGACTTTAAAAACATTTCAGAATGGGAACATTGTGTTTGGTGTCTTTGTGTCTAAAGCCTTACAATTTCATACCCAGCACAGAGTAGACAACTAATAAAGGTTTCTTTGGTAGGGTAGGGACTGGGGCAGGCATAACTTATTTCCTGAAGCTCTTCACTGTGATGTGCATGTATGCTGAGGCCAGGGCACATGAAATCACATACCTCAGGTAGAACGAGAGTTAAGAAATACACATAGCCAAGAGACACATGGAAAAGATTCAATTCCTCACTGAAAATCAAAACAAAGCAACTTTTAAAATGCAATGGATTCATTTCTTATCCATCAGCTTGGCAAATGATTTAGACCCGGCATACCCATGACTAATGAGCATGTGGGCAATTAGTAGTCTCAGAGATTGTCATGGGAGCATATATCAGAATAGCCTTTCAGAGAGCACACTGCATAACAATTGTAAGGATGGATACTTTGATCCAACACTTCATTTCTAAAAAAGCATATGAAGGAGATTATTGACAGTGTACAAAATGCTCTGTTTATAATTTTAAAAAAATGGAAAGAACCCAGTTGTCTTTAAAAACAAGAATGCTGAAATAAATTAGGGTACATCATACAATAGGATAATGTGCTACCATTATGAAGGATGGGGTAATCGCTAAAGGACTAATGAGGAAAGATGTTCATGATGTATTGTTAAAGAAAAATGTTGATTGCAAAGTAATGTGGCTCCTATGATCAGATTTTAATAACATGTGCATATCTAATAAACAACACCATGCAGGCATGTTGAGATGGACAGATGATAGATAGATACATGATAGGTAGACAGGTAGACAGACAGGTCAAGTTATCTCTGAGGATAAGCATCTAATTGTGAGGCAAGGTCAATGTCTTTGAAGATATTCTACTTTTTAACTTAAATATATCCTGCTTTTTAATTTATTTAATAATCTACATGAATTGCTTGCTTTCCCAATTCATGACATCTATTTCTGTTTCCCAAGGACAAACACAATCAAGCATAGATCCTGGCCCAGTGAGCAGTACAGGGGATGGCCCTCTAGTCCTCTTTCCCTTTAGGCAGTTTGAGGAATGGTCATGGCATGCTTCTCAAGTGGGAAAGATGAGGAATGGCCCCAAAGTGTCTCAGGGTTCTTCCATATGCTCTTTCTGTGGCTCTGTAGTTTTGGTAGGCAGGTACCAAATCAGTATACAGTGAAAGAAGAAAGATTGGAAGAGCTCCCAGAGCAACCATTTGGATTCACCTGGACTGAGGGATTTCCTGCAATGCAAAAAGAGAAGGTTCCAGAAACTTCTCAGGAAAAAGAGGGACGCTTTCCTTTCCTGTTTGGGGAACCTACTGTAGCCTCCATGAGCCTCTTCTGAAGCCATAGTACAGGTTTATAGAAGCCAGGCGAGGTAGTTTTTAATCCCAGCTCTGCCATAAAATAACCTTGTGTTCTCAGGCAATAAATATACCAACTCTCTGTGGTCCTTAGCTGCTTCTTGCAAATGAAGAAGTAACAGTAAAAGGTGTCTTGAAGATCCATCACCCAATGACCACTGCCTTGGTGCTGCCATCATTGTAAAGACCATTCCTCATGAGGTATGCTCATCATTTCTTGCCTTTGGACCCTTGGCCTTTCAAGAGTAAAGACCATGTCTTTCTGCTTATTTGCATCCTCAGAGGGGCACATGGGAGTTGCCTGATACAACTTTAGCTAGGAAGGGGAAGTTACATGTTTCATGAAAGATGTAAGACCTTTCAACCCTCTATCCATTCAGATGTGTGATTCCTCCTCCCTCTTGGGTTATAGGCAAGTTATGGTACCTTCCAGAAACTAAAAGGAAGTAAGCCCACACTCTCCAGAAAGAAAAGTTAAGTCAGAAGTCAGAACTTAACGTCTCCATAGCTACATCATGAAGAAACTGAGTCTCTCAAGACAGCAAGAGCTGGGGAAGATGCTTCAGACCTCCAGAGTCCAGTGTATGCAGAGATGTAAGGTGGCTCCTGCTTCTTATAGGGGTTGCTGGCCTCTCGTTCCTACCATGAGCACACAAGAGACAGGCAAGAAGAACACTGTCCTGACTTCTTCCCTTCTGCTCCCTCCAATGCCATGGTCTGAGCCTCAATGGATTCTCTGAAACTAAGTTCTGAAGCAGCAGGCAGCTGTTACAGGTTTCTCACAAATCCAGAAGTTAGTATGTATCTGTTTGGCCTCTCCAGGATGCATGTAAATTACCTTACACAATGACTTATAACTGTCCAAATACCATCACATTCCTGGATGGTACTCAGAAAAGGATGGTGAGTGAGAAAGGGTATGGTAGACAGTAATGGATCCAGGTATTCAGATATATCCAGGAACACGTTCCCAGATTCCCAGGCATGTTGCTTTGCCAAGACATACCTTTAAGACATGTCATAGCCCTTTCTATGCATCATCCTCAGCATACATAAACCTCATAGAGTCCAGAACACCCATATCTCTCCATCTTTATGAATACTTCCTAAAGTCATTTCACGAGCTCCTGAACTGGCCTCCCTCATCCACTTCTCTCACCTCACTTATATAGATGATGAGGAAAAAATAGTAAGGATGCCTGCAAAAGTAGAGGAGGAAGAAGAAAGAAAGAGAGCAGATAAGAGTCATTGCTCATCATCCCAAGCAAAGATACTGTGTTAGCAAGTCAGGCAGAGAGAATCAAGAAAGATTCTGGCAAGGAAGAAAAAGAAAATCTGTAGAAGGACAAAGGTGGGGCTCTTAAGGGGAAAGGACGTGGTCAGCACAAGGTTGCCAGGGAGCAGTGAGGAAGCAAGACAGGGTAGGAAGATGGAGAGTGTGACAGGCCAGGACAGGCCACTCCATAGGGGACAGTGAGTTCTGGATGAAAATAAAACACAGAGCCTCTGTTCACGGTGGGGAGATGAAGCCGGGCCCTTCCAGAGTGGCCTCCTTTATGAGGTGAGCCCCCGGCACCGAGTGGCAAAAGACCTTGCTGTCTCCGAACATTCTAAGCTTCAGCCCCACTCTGTTTTTATCAAAAGGTGTTTCTTTCCCCCAGTGCCAAGGAGGTTTCCATGGGCTACCCCCTACAGCTTCCCTATCCCCACTGAGGTCTCCTGTTTCGGAGAAGGACAGTTTGCAGCTCACTGGGTCTGCTCTTGAAGTTCACTTAGATGCCGGTGAGAAGGCTTGGTAGTTAAGTTAAGAGCACTTGCTGTTCTTGTGGAGAATCCAGGTGTGGGTTCCCAGCATTCCCATGGTGGCTCATAACTGCCTATGGCTCTGGTGCCGTTTTCTGGCCTCCTTGGGCAATAGGCACACATGCAGTGTCCATACACACACACTCAAGCAAAAACACTCGCATCTGAAATATTAATGAATACATCTTTCTTCAAAGATCAGTTCAACAATTTACTGAAGAAAGCTGTGTTCTCGTCTGTTTCTCAGGTAAGCAAACTGAGGCTAGATGGATTTTCAAGGCTGAAGAGCTGAAATGTGGCCAAGCCAGAAGTTATGCTTTTGTTGTTGTTTCTGCAACCACAAAAGGCTGAGAATGGAAGCTAGGGCCTCACAAATGCTGGCCAAGCTCTCTGCCACTGAGCTATGTCTACATTACCAGTGTTTTAATAACTTGGATCTCCTCCCCCAGCTCTAAAAGCAATATATTCTTATTATGAAAAACATACAAACTAATAAAATAGTGAAATGAAAGTCACCCATAACCCTCTACCCAGAGAGGAATAAAAACTTTGTATATTTCCTTCTGGTCTTTTTAATTAATTCTTCTGAATATTTATTAATTTACTTGTTTGTAGAAGTGGAATTATCTTGAATAGATTCTTAGAATCCTCTCTCAAAACACCTCCTATCTGCAATGGACGACCTTTCTTAAGCTATGGTCTATTCTCCAATTGATTTCATTTGTCACACAGTCAGGGTTACACCACAGTTTCTCTAACCTGTTTTTTACTCCTAGACATGTAGGTTACTTTCCATTTGGAGGAGTTAATGGAGGACTTCAAGGAAGGTCCTTTAATATAACCTCTGTGTGGCCTGGCACTGGACTTTGTGATTTCAAAGAGCGAGCATGGAAGACATAGAGACTCAGGGCAGACAAGCAGATATGGAAAATCAAGGAATACAGTCACAGAGCAGAGATCAGGGACTTGTCAGGAGAATGGGAGAGAGGTGTGGCTTTGTGGGATCTGATAAACTTTCATGGGGAAAGCTATAGGTGATCTGGAGTCAAGTCAACAGACTTTATACAAGAGCAATGGTGTAACTATTTAAGGCTTTGCAGACCACATGGTCTGTCCCAATTAATTAACCTGTCATCAGTGCACCCCCCCCCCCCCCCGCAAAAAAAGGCCATCACAGACAATACAGAATTGAAAGGGTATCTCTGTTCCAATAAAGTTTTATTTACAAAAGCATGCCATAGGCTAGATTTGGCTTACAGGTATAGTTTACCAAACCCTGGTTTAAAGTATAAATAGATGTTTATGGGCTTATCAGAGAGTCTTAGATGATTCGTAAGAGTCCCAGGCTACTCAACTAGAAGGGACTTTGAGAAGCAAAAATATGAGAGGCAAATTCAGAAATGTTCTATCAGCCTTTGGTCACTACAGTGAAATACCTGAGGTAGTTCACGTCATGAAAGAAAAGGATTTATTCAGTTCCCAGTCTGAGAGGGTCAAGGACAGGGGCTCAGTTCTGGTGAGTGTGGATGACTGCATCACATCGTGGTGCATGGCAAATGAAGCACTGCCTGCCAGAGGAAGTACATGTGTCCTAACAGGAAGCCAGAGGGGAACGGAGAGGGACCAGGATCCAGCTTTTAAAACAAACACTCCCCTCCAAATAACCCAAGCTCCTGGGAGAAACATCTCAACCCCTTTGGAGGTCACACCCTCAAGTGTCTAAGGGGCTCCCACTAGTCTCAGCCTCTTGAAGGTCCCACCATGTCAACAACATTCTGAGAATCAGGGTCCCCGCACATGGACCCTTGAGAGACTGATCATATCCCAAGCACAGCAAGGGAGCAGGGAAAATTAGATATTTCATGGTCGTCTTGTAAAGATTAGAGCTCAGTCATATGGATTCTGAATGCCTGACTGTAGAATGCTGAAAGTCTGTGGGATTTATTGTGTAGTAGATAAAGAAACTATTTATTTGCATGGGGACATTTTCATGTATAGGGATTCATAATGCTCTGAGAATGACAGCTATCTCTTAGAAATCTTGGGAAGGCTTCCAAAACCTAGAAATTATGTTTTTGGCTTTATATTTATCTGGGTTTCTGTGTTCTTGTTTGTATTCATTAGCATCGTATAGTTTATTAGACTTCTGTCTATCTAGAGACCAGAAGCTATCCAGTTAGAAGAAACGTGTGGAGACAGACAGACAGAGGAACAGGAAGGAGCTACCCACAGTTCGTTACTGGGACTCACCTGCGGCAGAGCTGGAGGGAGAGCAGCTGGCCACCCAGGTGTGCAAACATCAGCTGACTCCTTGGGCTACGGAACAGGCTGTCTCCTGGGTATGGCTCCCAAAACATGTCTCCATCTGGATTGTTTGCACAGGCAGCCTGGAGGTCTTCTGTTGCTTCTCTTTGCACAGACCTCATCTTGTTCTAAGACACTGGCTTTTTCACCTCCCCGTAAGCAGCAGCCACATCACCTCAGAACACATTTGGAAATGCAGTCACAGACCTAGAATGGGAAGCTGGGGAAGTGGGGAGCTGGCAAATTGACTCATCAAGCCCTCCTGGGGATGTGGTATCCCCACTAAAGTGGGAGAGTCTCTGCCTACGATACCCCGGAGCCCATCCCAAGGGTACTGTACTATTGATCACTGTATGCAACTTAATTCCAATAATCCTACCAACCAGCTCTTATCCTTTAATAAGGAAGGAATTTTAGTGTGCCTTGCACCTGCATTTTCTTTATTGCAAAACCCATACCATTGATTGTCATGTTCTCGGACCTTTTCTTTATGGATAGGCTAAGCAGGTCCATGGACACACACTTCTGCAAACACTATCCTGATTTATTTACTCAATAAACTTTCATTGACCTCCTGTGTCAGACACTGCTGTAAGATACACTTTATATTACTGAGTGGCTAACTTCCCTAAGCAGGTAGGGAGCAAGAGACACTGGCTCAGGTAGGTGGGGTGACCCGTCTCAGGGCAGCGTAGCTCTGAGGGTTAGAGAACGACAAAGGATGATGCTCAGTGGATCAGGTTGTCAGTGTGTGGCTTTATTAAAGAGACAGAAGCTGAGCCAGAAGCAGTCATGTTCACAGAGATGGCAGCCTCGTGGCCATTTCAGAGGTTCAAGTGAGCAGGGATGAAAGGAGTCTGAGGGGTCCAGCTGATTGGGGCCCCCAAGTGCACTCTGATTCAGAAACCTTGAGTCCAACTCCCAAGACCTTCCAGAACCAGAGCCCTGGGTATTAATTCTATCTCTTCTACCAAGCTGTGTGGTCTTGAACAAGTATTTGGCCCTTCCTGAGCCTTAGTTTTTCCACTGGCATAAGAATCCATTGATGGATTTCCAATGCTTCTTTATGCTTAAAAGACTTTATTTAAATGATACTTGGAACTGGTGAGAAAGTATTTGGTTTGTGGTAGATTCGAGGGAGGAGAAAGTAGCCCCGTTCCAATACTTGGCAATTAACACAGCACCACATAGAGAAAAATGACAGCAATCCAGCCAGTCTGGACACCTGCAGGGTGACACCCACGTTGCTCCCCTGCCAGCCCTTGAACATGCCTATCAGAGCCTTTGCACTGAGTCCCCTTGGCCTGTGACTCCTTCCAGCCTGAGATTCAGCCTTCTCAAGCACAGCCCTCTTTCCCTGACACTCCAGTCCTCTCACCTCCCCCTCCTTTTCCTCTGTCCACGCCTGCACCACATCCTGCCTCCTGTCTGTGGTTTACAACCATCTCCCTCTTCTAGCCAGCAAGCTCAGAATCTCTTCATACAGTAGGCCCTTCCTACAGATTTGCTGTGATGAAGAAGAGAGCCCTGAGGGGGTTGTGCTGTCTAGGAGTGTCATCCAATGTAGTCTGTGTTTCCCCTGGTCCAAATCCCAAGCAAGTTGTCTGGCATAGGACCAGAGTCCTAGGGACACTAAACTATAGCTGGACTTTCTAACTTGCTGAGAGACAGAGCTAAGTCGCTTGCTTCCTCCACCCCCACGACAACATCTTTGTGCTGTATAGTCAATGACACAGGAATCGTTGGGAGGGCATTGAGGAAAGGCTGGAAAAGGAAGAGAAGGTAGAAAGAGTAGGCAGTGCTACCACCGGGGCCTGGAACGTGAAGTCTCTGAATGCTGGACCATGCATCTGTTTCATCTAGTCAGACCCTAAACATAGGAACAGAACAAGAGGGCAAAAGATCAACACCTACCTACTAATAGATGCTGCTGCAACTAGGCCGTTCTAGAAGCTGTCTTGATTATCCTCCTAGGACCCATGATGGGACACTCAGTGAACCCCAGATAAATGATGTAAGCTGCCTGGGATAGCCCAGCTAGTGAGGAGCATCTGCAGTTTAGATCCAGCTCAGGCCCTGCCCCAGAGCCTCCTTATTCTCTACCTCTGTTACTCCAGGAGGGTTCACAGTGAAGAGGTGTCTGACTAATTCCCAGAGCAATGGAGAAGACCCTACAGCCTGTAGCCTCGCTTGCCCTGTCTCTGGTCCCTGTTTCAGCCTCAGGCCCTGGTCCTCATGAAGCAGGAAACTCTGGTCCTGAGTGCTTCTCCTGGGAGGCATCCTCAGAAGGGAGGCAGCCTTGGATGCCTCTTGCTTCAGATAACCTCTGAGTGTTTGCCAACATCGTTCCCTTCCCCTTCTGCGCCCAAGGAGGCTGCAAAGCTAGCGACAAGACGTTTTGTCTGGCTAAGCTTCCAGACTGATTGAAAGTCTCAGAGCCGGCCTCCTCCGGGCTGCTCTTCCTGGAAACAGTTGCCATGGAACACAGGACGATGCAGCCTTCACTGTCAGAACTAATGAAAGTCGGAGAGCTATTAGAGGAAGATTTTTTTTCCCTCCCTCCCCCTTGGGCATAATTCTACTCTTCAGCGAGGTGTTTGCATTTCTGTTCTGTTTGTGAGATGTTAATTGTGTCCTCATTGTAATTCCTTGTTCACTGCCCTCGCCTCCCTCTGAGCTCCAACCCTCCAGAAGGCAGCCTGTTTGAGCTAATGAGGCTAACTGACCAGAGGGAGGGCAGTCCCCGCCTCTCTCTGGAGTGACCTTCCCTGAGCAGTCTCTGATCAGACCGCACCGCAGCTCAAGAGCCTCCTGTGACTCCCAACAAGCACATGACACCAAGTTCCACAACTCTAGGGTGCCGCTGTGTTTTGCCTGCTCCCCTCCTCCCAAGACATCCTGGGCCAAGAGTCACACAGGGCCAGCTCTAGCTAGCTCGGGTGACACTGCTTATGCCTATGCCTTCTGTCTAGCCTGCCTTACTGGTCTCTCTCTGTCCATTGTCCCAACTTCCCCACCTTGTGAAATCCTCCATGCCTGCTCCAGGCAGACCCAGGGTTCTTCCCTTTCACCAGACCATCTATAATCTACTGTGACTTGGCTGTAGATCTGTCTTCTTCTCTACTCCATGACATCTTTGAAAGTGGTTCTGATTCACCCCAAAATTTCTAGAGCCTAGCCCTGTGCCTGGCATTTAGCCCTTATTCCTTCCCACTCCTCTGTTAATTGGGTAAAGGGAGGCACAGCTGAGCCCTAGAGGCCCTGAAGAAACTCGAAAACATCTTGGTGAATTGCTGTTGTAGATTGCACCCACCCACCACTGCCCACCCACCACAGAGGCAATGAGAAAGGAAAGCCAGGTCTTGGAGCCCCAGGAGGGAGCTCATTTGGGCCAGTATTTATAGTATGGCAATTAGCTCCCTTCTCTAACACCCCTGGAGGTGCCGGGGAAACCATCTGAGAGAAAGCCCTAAGGAAAGAAAGGGGCGTTATTGCCATAGAAATGGAGGGAGCTGCAGGGAGTGGCCCCTAGTACTCTAGATAATGCTCACCTATAAATGGAAGGCCTTACTTAGTCCTGGAAGAAAGAATCCAAGAATTTTCCATTCAGCCTCTGCAGGAAAGGGCTAGCTATTCCCACTCCCAAGAACCCCAAGGTTCCAGATCAGATCTGAAAGGAAACTGAAAGGTCAGTTTTCCCCCATGCACTGCTGAGGAAGTCTGCTTTGTCCTGGAGGACTGTAGCTTCTCAGGAGCCAGCCTGGGTTGGGGAGGCTGGAAGCAGCTTTCCTGTCCAGGGGCAAGCTAAGGGCACTATGCTGGAGATTGATGGGGCCTCCACATGTCTCCCCTGGACTCTGGTAATCACCCCACAGTTGCTCATTCCTCTTCTGTTCCTCCCTTGGGTCAGTTCTGTCTTCCATCAGTGTGACACTTCTAAGATGCAATTCTGATCAGGTCACTTTCCTAATGAGAATAAATCAGCAACTCCCCGTGGGTTTTGGTTTACAAGTTCTCAGCACTTTGCAGAGAATGTAGACTGAATCACCACGCTCTGGCTCTGTAATCCCCTTCTCCCTCCAGTTCCCTCTGTTAGGATCCTGCCCATGTATTTTCATCTCAACCACAGGGAGTCACCAGTGTGTCCTGTCACTCAGCTCTCCTGCCCCAGGGACTTTGCCCTTGCTGTCCTCATTGTCTGCCCGGAAAGGCAGTTATTACCATCCCCTTCCCTTTTCCCCTTCAAACTCTTTTTTTCATTTTGAAAATCTCTACCCTTCTCAGGGAAGACTGACTCTTGGACTCCCCACGAAATAAGTGCCTCTCCTACAGAGGCCCTATGGTCCACCAGAACAAGCCCATGCTCCATCAGAATCCTGCTTCCTGAGAGCTTTCCCAAATACAAATCAAGTCCTTAGAAGGAAGGCTATGCTTGGGAATGTTTGTTTCTCGAAGTCTAACACACAGTTGATTCCTAAGTAGTTGGTTTAAAATGTCACAGGGCTGAAACCACAGAGAGGCGAGAGAGCCCCGTAGGGTGCATAATTGAACCCCTATGTGCATGAGTTATTATTAGGAGCTGTTCACCTCGGCTTTGCTTGTCAAGTTCAGCAAGCGTGGCGTGGCTGAGAAAGCAGCATCTATTTGGGAAAGGGACAGAGGAGGCTGTCCTTCCTAAGAGGCCCTGGTCCACGTAGAACTTGAAAGCATCTTCTGCTTCATCAGAGTCTCCACAGAGATCTCCAACTCGTGCATGGAGGATGAGATATGGAAGACATATCCCTCCCTAAGTGCATAGACTCCTGAGCTGATGGCTTCTACACTGAGTTGAAGTGATGTTTTTCATCGATTCCATGGAAGACAAAGCCAATAGACTTTGTTGAGCTGCCCACCTAGCACTTGTAAAGATGGTCCTTAAATGCTACCATTAAGAGCCACTTGCAAGGAGAAGGATACACCTCTAAGCCTATATGCACTTCGAGGGATACCTCTCTTGTTGTTTACTACACAAGACTGGGGGCATGGGTCACATAATTAACACGTCAGCCATGCTCCTGGATTTTTGTAGCATAGTGGCCATGTGCCCCCACCATCCCTCAGTCACATGTGACTCCAGTCCCACTTTTCTGGCACTCAGTACACCCCAGTACCCTTACCTACACCCCAGTAGATGAGAAAATGTAAGCTGGATGCTAACCACCTGACTCCAGGGATCACACACAGTCATCTTCCCTTGCATCCCAGCTGGAACCTTGACCAAGTCTCTTTAGTGTTCTCCTCTTTACAAACGATACCACTTGATTGGTACCTGGAGGGAAGGATGGGCAACTCCTGTGGTGGGCTGGGAAGACAGGAAAGGGTTCACACCTCATAGGAAGTCGGGATTGGGAGAGTTAATGAAGTCATCATAGACCTGGAGCACCTTAGAATCCAGCTACTCCTAGCCCTCCAGTTTTCTGCTATGGCAACTGGACTGTAGCAACAGGGAAGTTGCACTGAGAATCATTGAATGAATCAGGAGCAAGGCAGGGTCCTGTGCTTCTAGCCCAGGGCTCCTTCAAACACACAGCTGCATTCTTAGTGATGGAGGGAACCCGACTAATAGCTTTGATGGGCTTTTGTTCAGAATCAGCTGGAAGATCCATGCTCTCTTCAGTCCTGTTCATTGAAGATCCTCCCACCCACAGTGTGAGGGGCTCTTTTGAAAAAGACCAAGAACACAGTCTCAGTTCCCTGCAACTAGAGAATGTTTTGCTCAGCAACCCCTGGTGGCCTCTTTATGAATGCTGGCACAGTGCCAGGAGGAGGTGCAAACTCAAAGTGGCTCTGAGTTTGGTCACGATACCATTTGCACTAAAAGTCCTCAGGAACTGGTACAATGTGGCCTTCATCAGTCAACCCCAGACTTGCCGGCTCTAAGGATCTAATTCACAAGCTTTCCATGGGAGACTGACACAGCATGAAACTTGAAAACCAACATGCAGAGATCACAGTGAGAAGAGGGACCTAAGGGATGTCATATATTCATCTACTCGGGCTATTCTGGGTCCCTGATACATGAGTGATTGATTGACCGGTTGATTGGTTTAGTGATTGATTGATATCCGTAGAACAGACAAAGAAGTGAAAACTCAAGATTATCTGTCACAGTTAAACTTGGCTCTGTGCAACACACACACATACACACTCACATATACACAGAGGAGGAGAGGGAAATGGAGAGAGGAAGAAAGAGGGAAAAAGAAGGAGGGAGGGAGAGAGAGAGACTGACTTTACTCCAGATGTATACATCTCCAGAAACCTACAAAAGACATTTGGGCAGATGTCAGCAAACTTGTTGGGTAAAGCCTTGTCTGGGTTCAGGAAATTGACACACTCCTGGCCATTGACCAACTGGACACTGCTGAAGGCATCATCTGGAACCCACCACCTCAAATCATTTTCCCTTCCTGAGAAGGCAAAGCCCATCCTTTACCTCCCAGCACCTGCTCTCCTGTGAGCTCTGCCTAACATTTCACTAAGTGGGATTTGCTGTACTGTTTCCAATCAAATTTCATTTGCACTTCTCAAAACTTCTTGTATCTTAACATCCTTGCTACACGCCTGGCTCTGGCACTTATGAGTTCTATTACCCCTGACACCTTCTTTTATCCCTATAAGCTTCAGTCGCCTCACATATAAATTGGGGAGAATAGTTCCAGGCTAGTAGTGAGTATTAGAGATAATCATAGGAATTCAATAAATATTAAGTCTCTTCCCTCCTCAACCCTATTTTCAAGACAAGTCCCGGATAAGATCTTGTGCGGTTTTCTGTTCTTCATTTGCTTTTCCGTGACCCAACTCCCTGGTTCAGTTCCACATTGTACCTCATTCGTGGGTACGTAATGGGTCATTACTTCTGCTATTCTTTTCACCTAGAATAAGCCACACTTTCCTGTCAATCAAAATACCGTGATGTTTACAGGTTGTGCTCAAGTTCTCCGTACTATTTTAGGGGACTTTCTCTAGGTTCAGGGGGATGAATCACTCACCTCCCCAGCTCCTCCCCAGCCCATGAAAATATTATCAAGAAAGGTCAGTGACTGCCAGGGAATGGCATTTCACATATGGAATTTTGTTTTCTGCCGGTGTTGAACCATAATAATCGAGAACTAACACTGGACCGCTTTCATTTTGTCAGACAAAAATGTATTTCTAAACCCTGTGTTCTAATGACAGTATTATAAAACCTGGAATTTTAACACCTAAAAATGTAAAAAAAAAAAAAAAAAA